>JAKJMR010033025.1:0-12391 GCA_024449315.1 Daboia siamensis
TCAACTACCTCCTCCTCCTCCTCCTCTTCCTCCTCCCCCTCCCCCCCAGAAGCCACCAGAGGATCCACTCCACCCCGGTGAGAGAACTTGCCCAGATCCCGAGGCCGCCCCACCAGCGACCTGCTTAAAGGAAGACCAGGTGCAATGCTTCCAGGGCCCGGACGAGCTTTCCTTGGCCCCGAGGATCCCCGTGGGAGAGGAAGTCTATGGGGAAGGGGTCGGGCCGCTGACTGAACCCGGGGCCCCCCAGATCCCTGAGCCCTACCCATGCCCGGAAAACCACAGCAGCTTCGGCGAGGTGCCCGCTTCCGAAACCGCCGGCGGGCCTCACGCCTGCTCCCTCTGTCCCAAGAGTTTCCGGCTCAAGACCAGCCTGCTGATCCACCAGAAGACTCACGCCGTGGGGAAGAACGACAGCCCCTTTGTGTGTTCCGAGTGCGGCTGCGGCTTTAGCCACCAGGCCCAGCTGACCCGCCACCGGGCCGTCCACGCCGACCGGCCGCACCGGTGTGCCGAGTGTCCCAAAGCTTTCAACCGCAAGTCCAGCCTGGCGGTCCACCAGAAAACCCACCGGGAGCGTCCGCGCCCCTTCCAGTGCCCCCAGTGCAGCAAGACCTTCATTCGGAAGCAGCACCTGGACGACCACACCCGCACCCACACGGGGGAGAAGCCCTACCAGTGTCCCGAGTGCGAGAAGCGCTTCGCCGAGAAGTCCAAGCTAACCAACCACTACCGCATCCACACGGGAGAGCGGCCCTATCGCTGCGGGCAGTGCGACAAGCGCTTCGTCCGGGCCCACCACTTGGTGAAACACCAGAGCAGTGTCCACCAAGCCGGGGCCAAGCTCTACTCCTGCCGTGAGTGCGGGCAGAGCTTCAGCCACGCCCAGGCCTTCCTCAGCCACCAGGCTGGCCACACCAACGGCGAGCGCCGCCACCGTTGCACCGAGTGCCTCAAGACGTTTGCCCGCAGGAAGTACCTGCTGGAACACCAGCGGATGCACACGGGAGAGAACCCCTACGCCTGTCCGCACTGCGGCAAGCACTTTCGGTACAAGCAGTCCCTAAAGCAGCATCTGCGCATGCATAGGGAGCAGCAAGCTCCAACCCCACTCCCCTCTGGGCCTGTTCTGCCAGTCACCAACCCCTTGGAGAAGGACCCTCCTTTTGAGGCCAATCCACCTAGTGGAACCTGAAGCCGGGCCACGAGAAGTGGACTTCTGTGCCAACTGAACCGGTGCGCTAGAATTGGCACACTGGTGGCTCAGCGGTGGCCTTCCCTGTGGCTCTCCGATGCTGCTCCTCTCCCTGTGGGGAGGCTTTCTCGCTTGCCGATCAGGACCATGTGGAACAAGCCGAGTTCACGGACATCAAAACACACAGCAGTTCTCTGAAATAGTTCCGGGATCGAAACGGCTGCCAAAAAGACTCTCGCCGTCCTGCACCGTAGTTCAAGGAGCTGCGAGTCCCGGCCCGAACGAAACAAAACGGAATGGGGGGAAAAATCGCAACTAAAATGTGATCTTGTCCGCTTACCTTCTTGGCCCTGTTGCCCAGTCCAGGATGGGAGGCCAGCCTGCTTGGGGGTGGGGTTGGGTGGATAGGGTGTGCAAGCTACAACCCGAGGCCACGGTTTTTTCTCCCGCGGCGAGAAAGACACAGACCCCCGAGGCGGTCGCGCCTGCCTCCCAATTTTCTGGCTTCACCCTCCACACCCTTCGCTAGTTGCTCGGAGGAGCATTGGACAACGCTTTTGGTACAGGAAGGCGCTCCTCAAAACAAAACAAAAGACAGCCCGAAAGTTGAAATTGACTGTCTCCTGCCGCCTGCCTCTCTTTTTCTCCGGAGGGCCACACGGGGTAGCTGTTGGTGGCCAAACTTCGGAACAGTTCCACCCTCTCCGGTCGCAGAAGCTGCCCACTCCTTCCTTCATTTTGCTGCTGTCAATCGGGCCGCGTTGCCGGGCTCCGGGTTGACCGGGCTTCCTGCCGGCGCCATCTTATGCCAAGATGCTCTCTTTTGCCAAAGGCTCGGCTTGGGGGTTTTCCGTTCGGTACGTTTTGTTGGCAAGACACTGCCGGGCAGGGACGTGAAATCTCAACATTCTGCCATCTCTTCCAAGTTCTTTCTCACCAGGACATTATTGTCTCCAGCTCTGAAAATCCTCCCCCCTCCACACACAAAAAAACACTGCCTTAAATCCAACTGCACTACAGGTAACCCGTTTAGCGACTGTCCGAAGTTATGACGGTGCTGGAAAAAAAATGATTCGGGACTCTCTTTCGCACGACCGTCGCAGCCTCAGATGCTTGTGACAAGCTCATATTTACGACGGTGGCAGTGTTCCAGGGGGGTCACGTGAGAGCCCCCTTTTGCGACCTTCTGACAAGCAAAGTCGGAGTCGTTGGCTACGAGATGGGCGGCAAATTTTCCAAATAATTAAATGAACGAGCGAATGAACAAAGGAATGAATGAGGGAATGAACAAAGGAATGAATGCATGAATGAATAAGAAATCCAAAAAGGTCAGATTCTTTGTAGCAGCTGGGTTGCTAACTTAACAACGGCGTCGATTCCCATAACTCCGGGGGGGGGAGGGTCTTCAAACTTGGCCCTTTCGTGAATTCTTGGACTTCAGCTCCCAGAATTCCTCAGGCTGAGGAACTCTGGGTTTGAAGTCCACAAGTCATGAAAGGGCCACGTTTGAATGAAGGCCCCTTGCCACAACTACTGTAGCAAGAAAGGTCGTAAAACGGGGCGAAACTCACTACTTGTCTCGCTCGGCAATGGAAATTATCGGCCCCGGTTGTGGTCGCTAAGGTTGAGGACTACCTGCATTATCAAAAAAAAAAAAAAAGCTGTGGGGGGGTGTTCTGAGAGTTGAAGCTTACGCACCTTTAAAGTTTGCGAGGGTTTCCGGAGGCAGACCGGGGCGAACAGTCTCCGGCATTTTTGCTACAAACACCTTTGAGATTTTGAAAGCGAAGAAACACCGAAGAGACATTAATAAATGATAAATATCCACACACACACCCTTTGGATATAACGTGGTAAGTGATTCTGAAACCACACGCAAGGAAGCTAGATTGTCCATTCAATACTCTGGCATGAAGCGATATCGGCCCCAGTTCTCACCATATTCCCAGGCGCCCAAAAACTACGGGCAGTGTGGAGTGGAGGAGCTGGGGGGGGGGGGGGGAAGAGAACTCTTGTTGACTCTAACCCTCAACTTACCAATTGCTAGCAAGCCTCTGCCTGCTCCATTCTATGTCTGTTGGCCAAAATAGCGAGGCGTGGCTTCCCAAGGCCCCAATGCAGGGGAATCCTCAATGACAAGTCAAAGAGCAGCCGTTGGAAGTCGCTGCCTGCCTTGAGGAGGGAACGTACGACTCGGATCCAAAGTTCCGGCGAGAGCGCTCATGCGTGGTCACGCGTCGGGCCCTCGGCAACGTGGCCGCGTTGACAGCTCCTTGCGGCATCCCATGGGCGTGACCACATTCGACAAAAGCGGCACTTAATTTCCACTTTTCGGCAGAATGGTGCCGTAGCAAGCGAGGGGTTCGCTCACAGCTGCATTGACCAAATAAATTGTCCTATGTGGAATACCAAGCCGATGTTGTGCATCCATTATTTCCTGGGCCAGGCAAATTTGTCAACTCTTGGCTTTTTTTGACAGAAGTTCCACTGCTTCCAGTATCTCTCGCACACACACACACACAAACATACTTTGCCTACAATCAAGGAAAATATGAGGAAAAGACAATTTGGTTTAGTAGTGGTTAAGACACCAGGCTAGAAAGCGAGAGGCTGGGAGTTCTAGTCCCGTCTTAGATGTGAAAGACGGGTGACTGAGTCAGTCAGTTACCAGGAGACGGTGAGTTCTAGCGCCACCTTAGCGATGAAAGTTGGCTTGGTGACTGAGTCAGTCACCAGGAAATGGTGATTTCTAGTAAAGCCTTAGCCAGGAAAGCTGGCCAGGTGACTTTGCGCCACTCCTGGTCATTGGCCCCAAGTTACCCATATTGTTTTTACAGGTTTAGGCGAGACTAGAATTCTCTGTCTCCTGGTGATTGGCCCAAAGTCACCCAGTCGGCTTTCATGATTAAGGTGGGACTAGAACTCGCTGGTGACTGGCCCAAAATCACCCAACTGGCTTTCATACCTAACAAAGGACTGGAACTCACTATCACCTGGTAATTTGCCCAAAGTCACCCAGCCGGCTCTCATGAATAAGGTGGTACTAGGACTCACTGTCTCCTGGTCATTGGTCCAAAGCCACCCAATTGGCTTTCATGCCTAAGGTGGGACTAAAAGTGTCACCCAATTAGCTTTCATGACTAAGGTGGGACTAGAACTCCACATATCCTGGTGATTGGCCCAAAGTCACCCAGCTGGCTTTCATGCCTAAGGAAGGACTAGAACTCACTGTCTCCTGATGTTTGGCCCAGTCACTCAAGTAGCTTTCATGCCTGAGATGGGACTAGAACTCACTCACCTGGTAATTAGCCAGTCACCCAGCTGGCTTTCATGCCTAAGGAAGGACTAGAACTCACTGTCACCTGGTAATTGGCCCAAAGTCACCCAATCACCCAATCGGCTTTCATGACTAAGGTGGGACTAGAACTCGCTGTCACCTGGTAACTGGCGTAAGGTCACCCAATCAGTTTTCATAAGTAAGGTGGGACTACAACTGCATCTCCTGGTAATTGGCCAGTCACCCAGCTGGCTTTCATACCCAAGGACTAGAACACACTGTCACCTGGTAATTGGCCCAAAGTCATCGGCTTTCATGACTAAGGTGGGACTAGAACTCTCAAGTCTCCTGGTAATTGGCCCAAAGTCACCCAATCGACTTTCATGAATAAGAAAGGACTAGAACTCACTGTCTCCTGGTGATTGGCCCAAAGTCACTCAAGTGGCTTTCATGACTAAGGTGGGACTAGAACTCTCAGTCTCCTGGTAATTGGCCCAAAGTCAATAAAGTGGCTTTCATGCCTAAGGTGGGACTAAGATTCACTGTCTCCTGATTTCTTGGCCAGCATCTTTGCACAGTTATGTGCAGACTATTAAAACAAATATTTTAACAGAAGACCAATATATAAGCAATCTTTGTTTAATGACCATAATTGGAACCAACAACTTGGTCACCAAGTAATGCAGACCAGAAGCGTGTGCGTGAGTGGGGGAGGGGGAAATCACAATTTTACTTTTTTCCCATTCGTATGCAATTTAACGCACAATTTTTTAATATTTTAAAACATCTTTTATTTCTAAAGAAATCAATTTCACCCTCCAATGAACGGAACATCATTTCCAATACTTTAAAACATCTTCGATCGAACATGTATTATTACTACGCGCCATCATGTTGTGTTACAGTACAAAAATAAAAGAGTACAAAATCAGCGTTTACAATTACAGTACTGTACCTGTAAACATCCACAGAAATCCCCTTCCAGAGATCAGTGTTCTGCTGTGGTTTCCGAAATGTCGGATATTGGGGAGGGGGGGGGGGGCTAGCAGGCTGATAAACCAAGCATCCTCTTGGATCTGCTCTTTTTTTTCAGGATGGGGAGGAAACAGGAGGTGAGCAAGAAATAACTTGTTAAAGAATTCACTAAGTTTTCTTCGCACATTTTTTTTCTTTCTTTCATCTATTTTATTAGGACACATGCATTTTCCTGATGTAACTTCCCAAAATGTTCGACATTCCGATCCATACTTCCTAATTTTCGTTACGTTTTTATTAACGTTCGAGAAAAGCGCCAGTCAAATATTTTCACTGAATGTCCTTGGGCTCCTGATCTAACTTTCCAAAAACGTTCCAACATTTGGATCCATACTTCCTAATTCTTGTAACATCTCATTAATGTCTGAGGAAAAACACCCGTCGAATATTTTCACCGAATGTCCTAGTACTTTATGTCGTCTTCCTCTTCCGCCATGCCTTGGGCCTCCAATTCTTCTTTCAGCTCGATCAATTCTTCATTGGAAAGTTCCCCCTCCGGGTAGGCGATCCATTTCTTCACGTCTTCCGCATCCACCTCTAAACCAAGGGCCCGGTGGAGCGTCAAAACGTTGCGACTGATCTCTTCCAAATCCTCGTTGGGGTCAAAGCCTTCAAAATTAGGGATGAGGAGAGCAAAGCGTTTTAAGCAGCGCTCCCAAATACCTTGCATGCATTTCAGGCTGACGTCCTTCCACGCCGTCGCAATGTTCTCGATGCAGTGGCCAATCTCGTAGGCTTTCCAAAAGTCACGCAGTGTCACCCGGTTGTCCTCTGCTGCGGCGACAGCCATGGCCAGCGTGGCCTGCAAATAGCAGGCTTTGAAGATCGAGATGGCCCCCTGATCCATCGGCTGTAGGAAAGGGCTGGTGTTCTTGGGCAGATAAACGACCTTCACGTCCGAATGGACATCATCCAGGTGCGGGGGATATCCAGGGGCATTGTTGAGGAGCAGAAGGATTCGAAAAGGGATTCTGTTTTGAAAACAATATTCCTGCACTTGGGGAATGAAGCAATTTACAAACCAATCCTCAAAGAAGACTTGGGTCATCCAAGCTTTCTGATCAGTTTGGTAATAAACGGGCAATGTCTCTTGGCCAATGTTTTCGCACGGGGGATCCTCCGATTTGTGGATCAGAAACGGCTTCAGCTTAAATCCAGCGACATTTCCGCCCAACAGCAAGGTGATTCGGTCCTTAAAGGCTTTGTATCCAGGCATAGCTTGGGCCTCATGGTGAAGGTAAGTCCGTTCGGGCATTTTTTTCCAGAATAACCTGGTTTTGTCCACATTGAATATCTGTTCGGGCAAATAGTTGCCTTCTGTTATGAGCTCGTCAAGGTCATCCAGGAAGCGTTGGGCTGCCATTTCATCGGCACCAGCTGCTTCGCCCGGCGGGTGCGCGGTGTGGTAGTTAAACCTTCGCTGGAAGCGCATGAACCAGCCACGGCTCGCCGTGAATGTTTCGGTACACTCCTCACCAGCCCGTTCCTTCAGGGTCGCAAAAAGGCTGCGGGCCTTGGCCTGAATGAGAGGGAGGCTGGTGGGGATTCGTTTTTGGATCTGATCCTCAATCCAAAGCATCAGGAGTTTCTCCGTTTCGTGGATGAGGCCTTTGCGTTGCCTGGTGATAATGGCTTTCGTCCCCGGCGATCCTTTCATGGCCTCTCTGATCCTCTCCTTGTTTTTCAAAATGGTGGAAATGGTGGAATGGGCCAGGCCTTCTTCTTGAGCGATGATGTTCACCTTCTTCCCAGCGTCGTAGGCTTTGATAATCTTCATCTTCAAATTCAGACTGATGGCCTTCCTCTGCTTCTTGCTTCGCTCTTCCGACGAACCGTGGCCCTTTCTTTTCCCCTTTGAGGACATGGCCAGCGAGAATAAGAGCCCGTTGCAAAATACTGGAGAGAGAGAAATAGAGATAATTTAAAAAAAGGTTTTAATTGGTTGAGGACAATTTAACTTCAATTGTCAGGATGGGAAGAGGGTAAAAAAATACATTGTCCTGATTTGGTAACAATTTTACTCCCTGGATTAAAAAGTATGTAAGTCATGTGTCCAACCTTGGCAACTTTGAAGACCTGTGGACTTCAACGCCCAGAATTCCCCAGCCAACAAATAAATGGGTCGTCAAGCCAATCGGGAAGCTTGTGGCAGCTTGTGTGGTTAGGACGCTGTGCTGGAGGTTACCAAGCCTCACGGTTAAGACCCGAGTGCTACTCTAGGCCAGGACTTTTCAACCTTTCCGCCCATTGTACCACATTTAGGAGATGGCAACATCCGAGTACCACCAGTCGCCTAGCAAAAACTTGACACCCCCCCCCCCCCAAAAAAAAGGAAAAAGTGATGAAGTACAGGTAGTCCTTGGCTTACAACCGTTCGCTTAGTGACTGTTTGAAATTACAATGGCACTGAAAAAAGTGTCCCCCAAGCCACAGCCGAGCAACACACCTGCCTGCCTGCCCGCCCGCCCACGCTCTTCCTCCTGTCCAAGGTTTTCATTATTGTGAGCATTTCTGTTCAGGGTTGGCAGTGAGTGGGGGTGGATGTGTGATTTTTATTGCCCCCGTCTGCTGGGTGGTTGCAGCCGGTTTTGGTCACTTCACATGACCCTGGGACACTGACCCGTCACAAATATGAATCAGTCGCCAAGCATCTGAATGTAATCACAAGACCCTGAAGATGCTGCAACATTCCAGCTGATTGGTGCTTTTTCTGGGCTCAGCGGAAGCGCCAGGATCGGCGCCGAGCTCCCGTTGGATCCTGGTGTTTCTGCTGAGCCCCGACAGCCCTGGAGTTCCAGCCGTCTCTCGCTCAGGCTGGTGCGGTGCTGCCACCGGTTCAGCTCATTCCCCTCCCCCTCTACCAGTTTCCTAGGATGGTCGCATAGCACCTGCCAGGTGCCAATGTACCACAGGTGGTACCCGTGCCGCTGGTTGAAAAGCCCTGCTCTAGGGCAGGATGAACTCCCATCCTTCACTCCAGTTCCGTTGGGGAAACGAAAGGAAACCCGCCAATTGAGCGTCCGGGAGGCAACAGTGATGTCACCTGTCAACACCAACGCCCCCTCGGTGTGCCTCACACAAGCGCAATCCAATCAAGTCAATCGATCCAGCGGTATACGAGTCTTGAGCGCTGTTGCTACTAGCAGCGGAAATGTGGAACTCAACTGCAGTCACAATTCAAGGCCTCCCGGAAGCAGACGTGCCTTCCCTAAACTCTGCTCCTTGACAGCTTGATTCTGGTTTCCTACCCTATCCCATGGGCCAGGTGGAATGGAGCAAATTCAGCGGGAAGGCCACATCGCGACAAAGAAACGACCGTTGGGTTCGAGAGGAACCTCAGAACCATTCGAAACATCTCCTCTTACCAGAGCTGGGGCCTTCCCCAAAGAACAGCGGATCCTGAGCACACTGGTCTTCCTGAAGTCCACAGAGATGTTCTTCAGAAATGGTAATTGTCTGGTAGTCTAATCAGGAAGAAAAAAGAAAAAAAAGAGAATATATATATATATATATATATATATATATATATATATATATATATATATATATATGGACACTCCAATAAATTGCCTTGGTGAAACGCATCACGTCTGAAAAAGCAAGCCCAGTGGCGACTGAAGACGGTTCCGACGTTGAGCCAGAGGTACAGAATGGAGAGGAAGAGATATGGGGATGTTACATCGATTTAATCGGGGCTTTTCAACCGGTGATAGGGGGACTACCCGTGGTACGTTGGCACCTGGCAGGTGGTAGGCGACCATCCTAGAAAAGCAGTAGCGGGGGAGAGGAATGAGATGAACCGGTGGCAGTACCGCACAAGCCTGAGCGAGAGACGGCTGGAGCTGCAGGGGTGTCAGGGCTCGGCGGAAGCACCAGGATCAGCACCAGGCTCCAGCTGGAGAAGTTACAATGGCCCTGAAAAAAGTGCCCCCAAAAGCCACAGGCGAGCAAGACACCCGCCCGTCCACCCGAGCTCTTCCTCCTGTCCGACGTTTTCATGGTTGTGAGCATTTATGTTGAGAATTGGCAGTGGGGGTGAAATGGGGATGTTTGGTTTTTATCCCACCACCACATTCTGCTGGGTGGTTGCAGCAGGTTTTGGTCACTTCACGTGAACCTGGGACACTGTGACCGTCATAAGTATGAATCAGTTGCCAAGCATCTGAATGTAAGTCACAAGACCCTGGAGATGTTGCAACCTTCCAGCTGATCGGTGCTTCTTCTAGGCTCAGCGGAAGCGTCGGGATCGGCGCCAAGCTCCAGCTAGAGCCTGGCGCTGATCCTGGCACTTCTGCTGAGCCCTGACAGCCCTGAAGAGGTGCTGATCCTGGCGCTTCTGCCGAGCCTCGACAGCCCTGCAGCTCCAGCTGTCTCTCACTCAGGCTTAGGCACTGCTGCCACCAGTTCAGCTCGTTCCCCTCCCCCACTTTTCTCAGAGGGTTGCGTACCACCCGCCAGGTGCCAACGTACCACAGGTGGTACCCAGTACCCCTGGTTGAAAAGCCCTGGATTAGAAGGGAGGGAGGGAGGGGGAAAGCATTTTACATGTGTGCATAAGCGCACGGGGCTGCGAGCACCCACATGCTGTAAATGGGGGGGAGTGCAGCAGCTACTGCCTGCGTGATACACACTAGCCCTGTCCCATTCTTGGTCCCTTGAATCCGCACCCTGTGGCACGGCAGCGACGGAGGCCATTTTTGCGCCTTGCAGCACGGTGGCCCGTTTCTCAACACCCCCCCCCCCCCCCCCCCCCCCCCCCCCCCCCCGAGGCTGCGCGCTCAGTGGGCGCCTACCCCCGAGGGCATCACAGTGCTGATGCGGCCTTGGTACTTTGCGCTACGTGAGTTTTGGATTGCAGTTTGGGCACTCGCTGTCTAAAAGATTCGCCGTCGCTGCTTTATAACCTCACTTGCTTGTAGGAGCGATGATGTTCCCTAGGTGGGTTACAAAATGTCTGCAAGCAAACAACCAAAACTCAGAGAGCAACGAGGACCCCTCACTCCCCCTCCTCTTCCATGCAAACCCCTCTCCCTTCCAGCGCTGATGATGTTCCCTAGTTGGGTCGCGAAATGTCTCCAAGCAAACAACCAAAGCTCAAGAAAGCAACGAGGACCCCTGAGTCCTTTTCCTCCTCCTCCTCCTCCTCTTCCTTCTCCTAATACCGATGTTACCCGGTAAGAAAAACACAAGCTCGTAAGACACCAATGACCCTACAGTCTTCTTCCTTTTCCCCTCCTTAATAGCCCCGACTTGGGTCATCAAACGTCTACAAAACAACCACCAAGTTCAGAGACCGCCAAGGAGCCCATGATCCTGCTCCTCCTCTCTGCAACCCCCCCTCCCCACCATTCCCTTCTAGCCCTGATGATGGTTCCACAGTTGGGTCCTGAAACGTCTGCGAGAAAATCACCAAGTTCAGAGAGCACCAAGGATCCCATGGTCCTCCTCCTCCTGAGTCTAGCCCTAATGACGTTATCTAGTTGGGTCCTGAAACGTCTGCGAGAAAACCACCAAGTTCAGAGAACACCAAGGATCCCACGGTCTTCTTCCTCCTCCTCCTCCTCCTCCCCCACCCCCACTCTAGCCCTGACGATGTTACCTAGTTGGGTCCTGAAAGGTCTGAGAGAAAACCACTAAGTTCGGAGAGCACCAAAGACCCCCACGGTTCAACCCCGAGCTTCAAACATTGCCTTCTGTTGATAACAACGATGATATCTAAATCAAGGAAATTCTAACCGCCAGAAGCCTAGCCGGGCTTCAAACATCTAAAATTGAGGTTAAAAGAAGACTTGGGGGTTTGCTGGGGACAATACGCGGACTCCATAAACCGCTTGGAGCGGGCTGCAAAGTCCTACGAAGCAATACACAATCATAATAGTAAAGTTGGAAGGGACCTTGGAGGTCATCTAGTCCAACCCCCCGCTCAGGCCGGAAACCCTCTACCATTTCAGACAAATGGCTGTCCAGTCTCTTGTTAAAAACTTCCAGTGTTGGAGCATTCACCGCTTCTGGAGGCAGGTTCTTCCACTGGTTAATTGTCCTCACTGTCAGGAAGTTTCTCCTTAGTTCTAAGGTTGCTTCTCTCCTCGATGAGTTTCCATCCATCGCTTCTTGTCCTGCCTTCGGGCACTTTGGAGAAGAGCTTGACTCCCTCTTCTTTGAGGCAGCCCCTGAGATACTGGAATGCTGCTATCATGTTCCCCCCCTCGTCCTTCTCTTCATTAAACTAGACCTACCCAATTCCAGCAGCCGATCCTTGTACGTTTTAGCCTCCAGTCCGCCAATCATCTTTGTTGCTCTTCTCTGGACTCTTTCCAGAGTCTCGACATCTTTTTTTGACATCGTGGTGACCAAAACTGGCTGCTGGATTCCAAGTGTGGCCTTACCAGGGCTGCGTAAAACAGTATGAACCCTACACGCGATCTGGATTCTGTCCTTCCGTTAATGCAGCTTTTTTGGCAGCTGCGGCACACTTGCTGGCTCCTATTTAAGGGATCGTCCGCTAGGGCTCCAAGATCCCTCTCCCGGTTACTACTATTGAGCAAGATACCCCCCTATATTGTACCGGTACATTTGGTTTCTCTTGCCTAAATGTAGAACCTTACTTTTCATCGACCGCTGAATTGCATTTCGTTAGATAGCGCTATTAGCAGTGGAAACGTTGGACTCCTATATAGAAGACCAGATCCTGAAGTTGAAACTCAAATACTGTGGCCGCCTAATGAGAAGGAAGGACTCACTGGAGAAGAGCCTCATGATGGGAAAGGTTGAGGGCAAGAGAAGAAGGGGACAACAGAGAATGAGGAGGCTGGATAGATGGATGGATAGATGATAGAAAGATAGATAGATAGATAGATAGATAGATAGATAGATAGATAGATAGA
>JAKJMR010033026.1:0-12394 GCA_024449315.1 Daboia siamensis
TCAACTACCTCCTCCTCCTCCTCCTCTTCCTCCTCCCCCTCCCCCCCCAGAAGCCACCAGAGGATCCACTCCACCCCGGTGAGAGAACTTGCCCAGATCCCGAGGCCGCCCCACCAGCGACCTGCTTAAAGGAAGACCAGGTGCAATGCTTCCAGGGCCCGGACGAGCTTTCCTTGGCCCCGAGGATCCCCGTGGGAGAGGAAGTCTATGGGGAAGGGGTCGGGCCGCTGACTGAACCCGGGGCCCCCCCAGATCCCTGAGCCCTACCCATGCCCGGAAAACCACAGCAGCTTCGGCGAGGTGCCCGCTTCCGAAACCGCCGGCGGGCCTCACGCCTGCTCCCTCTGTCCCAAGAGTTTCCGGCTCAAGACCAGCCTGCTGATCCACCAGAAGACTCACGCCGTGGGGAAGAACGACAGCCCCTTTGTGTGTTCCGAGTGCGGCTGCGGCTTTAGCCACCAGGCCCAGCTGACCCGCCACCGGGCCGTCCACGCCGACCGGCCGCACCGGTGTGCCGAGTGTCCCAAAGCTTTCAACCGCAAGTCCAGCCTGGCGGTCCACCAGAAAACCCACCGGGAGCGTCCGCGCCCCTTCCAGTGCCCCCAGTGCAGCAAGACCTTCATTCGGAAGCAGCACCTGGACGACCACACCCGCACCCACACGGGGGAGAAGCCCTACCAGTGTCCCGAGTGCGAGAAGCGCTTCGCCGAGAAGTCCAAGCTAACCAACCACTACCGCATCCACACGGGAGAGCGGCCCTATCGCTGCGGGCAGTGCGACAAGCGCTTCGTCCGGGCCCACCACTTGGTGAAACACCAGAGCAGTGTCCACCAAGCCGGGGCCAAGCTCTACTCCTGCCGTGAGTGCGGGCAGAGCTTCAGCCACGCCCAGGCCTTCCTCAGCCACCAGGCTGGCCACACCAACGGCGAGCGCCGCCACCGTTGCACCGAGTGCCTCAAGACGTTTGCCCGCAGGAAGTACCTGCTGGAACACCAGCGGATGCACACGGGAGAGAACCCCTACGCCTGTCCGCACTGCGGCAAGCACTTTCGGTACAAGCAGTCCCTAAAGCAGCATCTGCGCATGCATAGGGAGCAGCAAGCTCCAACCCCACTCCCCTCTGGGCCTGTTCTGCCAGTCACCAACCCCTTGGAGAAGGACCCTCCTTTTGAGGCCAATCCACCTAGTGGAACCTGAAGCCGGGCCACGAGAAGTGGACTTCTGTGCCAACTGAACCGGTGCGCTAGAATTGGCACACTGGTGGCTCAGCGGTGGCCTTCCCTGTGGCTCTCCGATGCTGCTCCTCTCCCTGTGGGGAGGCTTTCTCGCTTGCCGATCAGGACCATGTGGAACAAGCCGAGTTCACGGACATCAAAACACACAGCAGTTCTCTGAAATAGTTCCGGGATCGAAACGGCTGCCAAAAAGACTCTCGCCGTCCTGCACCGTAGTTCAAGGAGCTGCGAGTCCCGGCCCGAACGAAACAAAACGGAATGGGGGGAAAAATCGCAACTAAAATGTGATCTTGTCCGCTTACCTTCTTGGCCCTGTTGCCCAGTCCAGGATGGGAGGCCAGCCTGCTTGGGGGTGGGGTTGGGTGGATAGGGTGTGCAAGCTACAACCCGAGGCCACGGTTTTTTCTCCCGCGGCGAGAAAGACACAGACCCCCGAGGCGGTCGCGCCTGCCTCCCAATTTTCTGGCTTCACCCTCCACACCCTTCGCTAGTTGCTCGGAGGAGCATTGGACAACGCTTTTGGTACAGGAAGGCGCTCCTCAAAACAAAACAAAAGACAGCCCGAAAGTTGAAATTGACTGTCTCCTGCCGCCTGCCTCTCTTTTTCTCCGGAGGGCCACACGGGGTAGCTGTTGGTGGCCAAACTTCGGAACAGTTCCACCCTCTCCGGTCGCAGAAGCTGCCCACTCCTTCCTTCATTTTGCTGCTGTCAATCGGGCCGCGTTGCCGGGCTCCGGGTTGACCGGGCTTCCTGCCGGCGCCATCTTATGCCAAGATGCTCTCTTTTGCCAAAGGCTCGGCTTGGGGGTTTTCCGTTCGGTACGTTTTGTTGGCAAGACACTGCCGGGCAGGGACGTGAAATCTCAACATTCTGCCATCTCTTCCAAGTTCTTTCTCACCAGGACATTATTGTCTCCAGCTCTGAAAATCCTCCCCCCTCCACACACAAAAAAACACTGCCTTAAATCCAACTGCACTACAGGTAACCCGTTTAGCGACTGTCCGAAGTTATGACGGTGCTGGAAAAAAAATGATTCGGGACTCTCTTTCGCACGACCGTCGCAGCCTCAGATGCTTGTGACAAGCTCATATTTACGACGGTGGCAGTGTTCCAGGGGGGTCACGTGAGAGCCCCCTTTTGCGACCTTCTGACAAGCAAAGTCGGAGTCGTTGGCTACGAGATGGGCGGCAAATTTTCCAAATAATTAAATGAACGAGCGAATGAACAAAGGAATGAATGAGGGAATGAACAAAGGAATGAATGCATGAATGAATAAGAAATCCAAAAAGGTCAGATTCTTTGTAGCAGCTGGGTTGCTAACTTAACAACGGCGTCGATTCCCATAACTCCGGGGGGGGGAGGGTCTTCAAACTTGGCCCTTTCGTGAATTCTTGGACTTCAGCTCCCAGAATTCCTCAGGCTGAGGAACTCTGGGTTTGAAGTCCACAAGTCATGAAAGGGCCACGTTTGAATGAAGGCCCCTTGCCACAACTACTGTAGCAAGAAAGGTCGTAAAACGGGGCGAAACTCACTACTTGTCTCGCTCGGCAATGGAAATTATCGGCCCCGGTTGTGGTCGCTAAGGTTGAGGACTACCTGCATTATCAAAAAAAAAAAAAAAGCTGTGGGGGGGTGTTCTGAGAGTTGAAGCTTACGCACCTTTAAAGTTTGCGAGGGTTTCCGGAGGCAGACCGGGGCGAACAGTCTCCGGCATTTTTGCTACAAACACCTTTGAGATTTTGAAAGCGAAGAAACACCGAAGAGACATTAATAAATGATAAATATCCACACACACACCCTTTGGATATAACGTGGTAAGTGATTCTGAAACCACACGCAAGGAAGCTAGATTGTCCATTCAATACTCTGGCATGAAGCGATATCGGCCCCAGTTCTCACCATATTCCCAGGCGCCCAAAAACTACGGGCAGTGTGGAGTGGAGGAGCTGGGGGGGGGGGGGGGAAGAGAACTCTTGTTGACTCTAACCCTCAACTTACCAATTGCTAGCAAGCCTCTGCCTGCTCCATTCTATGTCTGTTGGCCAAAATAGCGAGG
This sequence comes from Daboia siamensis, assembly GCA_024449315.1. Taxonomy (NCBI): domain Eukaryota; kingdom Metazoa; phylum Chordata; class Lepidosauria; order Squamata; family Viperidae; genus Daboia; species Daboia siamensis. Next base: position 3,293 of record JAKJMR010033026.1, read on the forward strand.
CGTGGCTTCCCAAGGCCCCAATGCAGGGGAATCCTCAATGACAAGTCAAAGAGCAGCCGTTGGAAGTCGCTGCCTGCCTTGAGGAGGGAACGTACGACTCGGATCCAAAGTTCCGGCGAGAGCGCTCATGCGTGGTCACGCGTCGGGCCCTCGGCAACGTGGCCGCGTTGACAGCTCCTTGCGGCATCCCATGGGCGTGACCACATTCGACAAAAGCGGCACTTAATTTCCACTTTTCGGCAGAATGGTGCCGTAGCAAGCGAGGGGTTCGCTCACAGCTGCATTGACCAAATAAATTGTCCTATGTGGAATACCAAGCCGATGTTGTGCATCCATTATTTCCTGGGCCAGGCAAATTTGTCAACTCTTGGCTTTTTTTGACAGAAGTTCCACTGCTTCCAGTATCTCTCGCACACACACACACACAAACATACTTTGCCTACAATCAAGGAAAATATGAGGAAAAGACAATTTGGTTTAGTAGTGGTTAAGACACCAGGCTAGAAAGCGAGAGGCTGGGAGTTCTAGTCCCGTCTTAGATGTGAAAGACGGGTGACTGAGTCAGTCAGTTACCAGGAGACGGTGAGTTCTAGCGCCACCTTAGCGATGAAAGTTGGCTTGGTGACTGAGTCAGTCACCAGGAAATGGTGATTTCTAGTAAAGCCTTAGCCAGGAAAGCTGGCCAGGTGACTTTGCGCCACTCCTGGTCATTGGCCCCAAGTTACCCATATTGTTTTTACAGGTTTAGGCGAGACTAGAATTCTCTGTCTCCTGGTGATTGGCCCAAAGTCACCCAGTCGGCTTTCATGATTAAGGTGGGACTAGAACTCGCTGGTGACTGGCCCAAAATCACCCAACTGGCTTTCATACCTAACAAAGGACTGGAACTCACTATCACCTGGTAATTTGCCCAAAGTCACCCAGCCGGCTCTCATGAATAAGGTGGTACTAGGACTCACTGTCTCCTGGTCATTGGTCCAAAGCCACCCAATTGGCTTTCATGCCTAAGGTGGGACTAAAAGTGTCACCCAATTAGCTTTCATGACTAAGGTGGGACTAGAACTCCACATATCCTGGTGATTGGCCCAAAGTCACCCAGCTGGCTTTCATGCCTAAGGAAGGACTAGAACTCACTGTCTCCTGATGTTTGGCCCAGTCACTCAAGTAGCTTTCATGCCTGAGATGGGACTAGAACTCACTCACCTGGTAATTAGCCAGTCACCCAGCTGGCTTTCATGCCTAAGGAAGGACTAGAACTCACTGTCACCTGGTAATTGGCCCAAAGTCACCCAATCACCCAATCGGCTTTCATGACTAAGGTGGGACTAGAACTCGCTGTCACCTGGTAACTGGCGTAAGGTCACCCAATCAGTTTTCATAAGTAAGGTGGGACTACAACTGCATCTCCTGGTAATTGGCCAGTCACCCAGCTGGCTTTCATACCCAAGGACTAGAACACACTGTCACCTGGTAATTGGCCCAAAGTCATCGGCTTTCATGACTAAGGTGGGACTAGAACTCTCAAGTCTCCTGGTAATTGGCCCAAAGTCACCCAATCGACTTTCATGAATAAGAAAGGACTAGAACTCACTGTCTCCTGGTGATTGGCCCAAAGTCACTCAAGTGGCTTTCATGACTAAGGTGGGACTAGAACTCTCAGTCTCCTGGTAATTGGCCCAAAGTCAATAAAGTGGCTTTCATGCCTAAGGTGGGACTAAGATTCACTGTCTCCTGATTTCTTGGCCAGCATCTTTGCACAGTTATGTGCAGACTATTAAAACAAATATTTTAACAGAAGACCAATATATAAGCAATCTTTGTTTAATGACCATAATTGGAACCAACAACTTGGTCACCAAGTAATGCAGACCAGAAGCGTGTGCGTGAGTGGGGGAGGGGGAAATCACAATTTTACTTTTTTCCCATTCGTATGCAATTTAACGCACAATTTTTTAATATTTTAAAACATCTTTTATTTCTAAAGAAATCAATTTCACCCTCCAATGAACGGAACATCATTTCCAATACTTTAAAACATCTTCGATCGAACATGTATTATTACTACGCGCCATCATGTTGTGTTACAGTACAAAAATAAAAGAGTACAAAATCAGCGTTTACAATTACAGTACTGTACCTGTAAACATCCACAGAAATCCCCTTCCAGAGATCAGTGTTCTGCTGTGGTTTCCGAAATGTCGGATATTGGGGAGGGGGGGGGGGGGCTAGCAGGCTGATAAACCAAGCATCCTCTTGGATCTGCTCTTTTTTTTCAGGATGGGGAGGAAACAGGAGGTGAGCAAGAAATAACTTGTTAAAGAATTCACTAAGTTTTCTTCGCACATTTTTTTTCTTTCTTTCATCTATTTTATTAGGACACATGCATTTTCCTGATGTAACTTCCCAAAATGTTCGACATTCCGATCCATACTTCCTAATTTTCGTTACGTTTTTATTAACGTTCGAGAAAAGCGCCAGTCAAATATTTTCACTGAATGTCCTTGGGCTCCTGATCTAACTTTCCAAAAACGTTCCAACATTTGGATCCATACTTCCTAATTCTTGTAACATCTCATTAATGTCTGAGGAAAAACACCCGTCGAATATTTTCACCGAATGTCCTAGTACTTTATGTCGTCTTCCTCTTCCGCCATGCCTTGGGCCTCCAATTCTTCTTTCAGCTCGATCAATTCTTCATTGGAAAGTTCCCCCTCCGGGTAGGCGATCCATTTCTTCACGTCTTCCGCATCCACCTCTAAACCAAGGGCCCGGTGGAGCGTCAAAACGTTGCGACTGATCTCTTCCAAATCCTCGTTGGGGTCAAAGCCTTCAAAATTAGGGATGAGGAGAGCAAAGCGTTTTAAGCAGCGCTCCCAAATACCTTGCATGCATTTCAGGCTGACGTCCTTCCACGCCGTCGCAATGTTCTCGATGCAGTGGCCAATCTCGTAGGCTTTCCAAAAGTCACGCAGTGTCACCCGGTTGTCCTCTGCTGCGGCGACAGCCATGGCCAGCGTGGCCTGCAAATAGCAGGCTTTGAAGATCGAGATGGCCCCCTGATCCATCGGCTGTAGGAAAGGGCTGGTGTTCTTGGGCAGATAAACGACCTTCACGTCCGAATGGACATCATCCAGGTGCGGGGGATATCCAGGGGCATTGTTGAGGAGCAGAAGGATTCGAAAAGGGATTCTGTTTTGAAAACAATATTCCTGCACTTGGGGAATGAAGCAATTTACAAACCAATCCTCAAAGAAGACTTGGGTCATCCAAGCTTTCTGATCAGTTTGGTAATAAACGGGCAATGTCTCTTGGCCAATGTTTTCGCACGGGGGATCCTCCGATTTGTGGATCAGAAACGGCTTCAGCTTAAATCCAGCGACATTTCCGCCCAACAGCAAGGTGATTCGGTCCTTAAAGGCTTTGTATCCAGGCATAGCTTGGGCCTCATGGTGAAGGTAAGTCCGTTCGGGCATTTTTTTCCAGAATAACCTGGTTTTGTCCACATTGAATATCTGTTCGGGCAAATAGTTGCCTTCTGTTATGAGCTCGTCAAGGTCATCCAGGAAGCGTTGGGCTGCCATTTCATCGGCACCAGCTGCTTCGCCCGGCGGGTGCGCGGTGTGGTAGTTAAACCTTCGCTGGAAGCGCATGAACCAGCCACGGCTCGCCGTGAATGTTTCGGTACACTCCTCACCAGCCCGTTCCTTCAGGGTCGCAAAAAGGCTGCGGGCCTTGGCCTGAATGAGAGGGAGGCTGGTGGGGATTCGTTTTTGGATCTGATCCTCAATCCAAAGCATCAGGAGTTTCTCCGTTTCGTGGATGAGGCCTTTGCGTTGCCTGGTGATAATGGCTTTCGTCCCCGGCGATCCTTTCATGGCCTCTCTGATCCTCTCCTTGTTTTTCAAAATGGTGGAAATGGTGGAATGGGCCAGGCCTTCTTCTTGAGCGATGATGTTCACCTTCTTCCCAGCGTCGTAGGCTTTGATAATCTTCATCTTCAAATTCAGACTGATGGCCTTCCTCTGCTTCTTGCTTCGCTCTTCCGACGAACCGTGGCCCTTTCTTTTCCCCTTTGAGGACATGGCCAGCGAGAATAAGAGCCCGTTGCAAAATACTGGAGAGAGAGAAATAGAGATAATTTAAAAAAAGGTTTTAATTGGTTGAGGACAATTTAACTTCAATTGTCAGGATGGGAAGAGGGTAAAAAAATACATTGTCCTGATTTGGTAACAATTTTACTCCCTGGATTAAAAAGTATGTAAGTCATGTGTCCAACCTTGGCAACTTTGAAGACCTGTGGACTTCAACGCCCAGAATTCCCCAGCCAACAAATAAATGGGTCGTCAAGCCAATCGGGAAGCTTGTGGCAGCTTGTGTGGTTAGGACGCTGTGCTGGAGGTTACCAAGCCTCACGGTTAAGACCCGAGTGCTACTCTAGGCCAGGACTTTTCAACCTTTCCGCCCATTGTACCACATTTAGGAGATGGCAACATCCGAGTACCACCAGCCCCCTAAAAAAAACTGCCCCCCCCCCCCCCCCAAAAAAAAGGAAAAAGTGATGAAGTACAGGTAGTCCTTGGCTTACAACCGTTCGCTTAGTGACTGTTTGAAATTACAATGGCACTGAAAAAAGTGTCCCCCAAGCCACAGCCGAGCAACACACCTGCCTGCCTGCCCGCCCGCCCACGCTCTTCCTCCTGTCCAAGGTTTTCATTATTGTGAGCATTTCTGTTCAGGGTTGGCAGTGAGTGGGGGTGGATGTGTGATTTTTATTGCCCCCGTCTGCTGGGTGGTTGCAGCCGGTTTTGGTCACTTCACATGACCCTGGGACACTGACCCGTCACAAATATGAATCAGTCGCCAAGCATCTGAATGTAATCACAAGACCCTGAAGATGCTGCAACATTCCAGCTGATTGGTGCTTTTTCTGGGCTCAGCGGAAGCGCCAGGATCGGCGCCGAGCTCCCGTTGGATCCTGGTGTTTCTGCTGAGCCCCGACAGCCCTGGAGTTCCAGCCGTCTCTCGCTCAGGCTGGTGCGGTGCTGCCACCGGTTCAGCTCATTCCCCTCCCCCTCTACCAGTTTCCTAGGATGGTCGCATAGCACCTGCCAGGTGCCAATGTACCACAGGTGGTACCCGTGCCGCTGGTTGAAAAGCCCTGCTCTAGGGCAGGATGAACTCCCATCCTTCACTCCAGTTCCGTTGGGGAAACGAAAGGAAACCCGCCAATTGAGCGTCCGGGAGGCAACAGTGATGTCACCTGTCAACACCAACGCCCCCTCGGTGTGCCTCACACAAGCGCAATCCAATCAAGTCAATCGATCCAGCGGTATACGAGTCTTGAGCGCTGTTGCTACTAGCAGCGGAAATGTGGAACTCAACTGCAGTCACAATTCAAGGCCTCCCGGAAGCAGACGTGCCTTCCCTAAACTCTGCTCCTTGACAGCTTGATTCTGGTTTCCTACCCTATCCCATGGGCCAGGTGGAATGGAGCAAATTCAGCGGGAAGGCCACATCGCGACAAAGAAACGACCGTTGGGTTCGAGAGGAACCTCAGAACCATTCGAAACATCTCCTCTTACCAGAGCTGGGGCCTTCCCCAAAGAACAGCGGATCCTGAGCACACTGGTCTTCCTGAAGTCCACAGAGATGTTCTTCAGAAATGGTAATTGTCTGGTAGTCTAATCAGGAAGAAAAAAGAAAAAAAAGAGAATATATATATATATATATATATATATATATATATATATATATATATATATATATATGGACACTCCAATAAATTGCCTTGGTGAAACGCATCACGTCTGAAAAAGCAAGCCCAGTGGCGACTGAAGACGGTTCCGACGTTGAGCCAGAGGTACAGAATGGAGAGGAAGAGATATGGGGATGTTACATCGATTTAATCGGGGCTTTTCAACCGGTGATAGGGGGACTACCCGTGGTACGTTGGCACCTGGCAGGTGGTAGGCGACCATCCTAGAAAAGCAGTAGCGGGGGAGAGGAATGAGATGAACCGGTGGCAGTACCGCACAAGCCTGAGCGAGAGACGGCTGGAGCTGCAGGGGTGTCAGGGCTCGGCGGAAGCACCAGGATCAGCACCAGGCTCCAGCTGGAGAAGTTACAATGGCCCTGAAAAAAGTGCCCCCAAAAGCCACAGGCGAGCAAGACACCCGCCCGTCCACCCGAGCTCTTCCTCCTGTCCGACGTTTTCATGGTTGTGAGCATTTATGTTGAGAATTGGCAGTGGGGGTGAAATGGGGATGTTTGGTTTTTATCCCACCACCACATTCTGCTGGGTGGTTGCAGCAGGTTTTGGTCACTTCACGTGAACCTGGGACACTGTGACCGTCATAAGTATGAATCAGTTGCCAAGCATCTGAATGTAAGTCACAAGACCCTGGAGATGTTGCAACCTTCCAGCTGATCGGTGCTTCTTCTAGGCTCAGCGGAAGCGTCGGGATCGGCGCCAAGCTCCAGCTAGAGCCTGGCGCTGATCCTGGCACTTCTGCTGAGCCCTGACAGCCCTGAAGAGGTGCTGATCCTGGCGCTTCTGCCGAGCCTCGACAGCCCTGCAGCTCCAGCTGTCTCTCACTCAGGCTTAGGCACTGCTGCCACCAGTTCAGCTCGTTCCCCTCCCCCACTTTTCTCAGAGGGTTGCGTACCACCCGCCAGGTGCCAACGTACCACAGGTGGTACCCAGTACCCCTGGTTGAAAAGCCCTGGATTAGAAGGGAGGGAGGGAGGGGGAAAGCATTTTACATGTGTGCATAAGCGCACGGGGCTGCGAGCACCCACATGCTGTAAATGGGGGGGAGTGCAGCAGCTACTGCCTGCGTGATACACACTAGCCCTGTCCCATTCTTGGTCCCTTGAATCCGCACCCTGTGGCACGGCAGCGACGGAGGCCATTTTTGCGCCTTGCAGCACGGTGGCCCGTTTCTCAACACCCCCCCCCCCCCCCCCCCCCCCCCCCCCCCCCCGAGGCTGCGCGCTCAGTGGGCGCCTACCCCCGAGGGCATCACAGTGCTGATGCGGCCTTGGTACTTTGCGCTACGTGAGTTTTGGATTGCAGTTTGGGCACTCGCTGTCTAAAAGATTCGCCGTCGCTGCTTTATAACCTCACTTGCTTGTAGGAGCGATGATGTTCCCTAGGTGGGTTACAAAATGTCTGCAAGCAAACAACCAAAACTCAGAGAGCAACGAGGACCCCTCACTCCCCCTCCTCTTCCATGCAAACCCCTCTCCCTTCCAGCGCTGATGATGTTCCCTAGTTGGGTCGCGAAATGTCTCCAAGCAAACAACCAAAGCTCAAGAAAGCAACGAGGACCCCTGAGTCCTTTTCCTCCTCCTCCTCCTCCTCTTCCTTCTCCTAATACCGATGTTACCCGGTAAGAAAAACACAAGCTCGTAAGACACCAATGACCCTACAGTCTTCTTCCTTTTCCCCTCCTTAATAGCCCCGACTTGGGTCATCAAACGTCTACAAAACAACCACCAAGTTCAGAGACCGCCAAGGAGCCCATGATCCTGCTCCTCCTCTCTGCAACCCCCCCTCCCCACCATTCCCTTCTAGCCCTGATGATGGTTCCACAGTTGGGTCCTGAAACGTCTGCGAGAAAATCACCAAGTTCAGAGAGCACCAAGGATCCCATGGTCCTCCTCCTCCTGAGTCTAGCCCTAATGACGTTATCTAGTTGGGTCCTGAAACGTCTGCGAGAAAACCACCAAGTTCAGAGAACACCAAGGATCCCACGGTCTTCTTCCTCCTCCTCCTCCTCCTCCCCCACCCCCACTCTAGCCCTGACGATGTTACCTAGTTGGGTCCTGAAAGGTCTGAGAGAAAACCACTAAGTTCGGAGAGCACCAAAGACCCCCACGGTTCAACCCCGAGCTTCAAACATTGCCTTCTGTTGATAACAACGATGATATCTAAATCAAGGAAATTCTAACCGCCAGAAGCCTAGCCGGGCTTCAAACATCTAAAATTGAGGTTAAAAGAAGACTTGGGGGTTTGCTGGGGACAATACGCGGACTCCATAAACCGCTTGGAGCGGGCTGCAAAGTCCTACGAAGCAATACACAATCATAATAGTAAAGTTGGAAGGGACCTTGGAGGTCATCTAGTCCAACCCCCCGCTCAGGCCGGAAACCCTCTACCATTTCAGACAAATGGCTGTCCAGTCTCTTGTTAAAAACTTCCAGTGTTGGAGCATTCACCGCTTCTGGAGGCAGGTTCTTCCACTGGTTAATTGTCCTCACTGTCAGGAAGTTTCTCCTTAGTTCTAAGGTTGCTTCTCTCCTCGATGAGTTTCCATCCATCGCTTCTTGTCCTGCCTTCGGGCACTTTGGAGAAGAGCTTGACTCCCTCTTCTTTGAGGCAGCCCCTGAGATACTGGAATGCTGCTATCATGTTCCCCCCCCTCGTCCTTCTCTTCATTAAACTAGACCTACCCAATTCCAGCAGCCAGTTTTGGTCACCACGATGTCAAAAAAAGATGTCGAGACTCTGGAAAGAGTCCAGAGAAGAGCAACAAAGATGATTGGCGGACTGGAGGCTAAAACGTACAAGGATCGGCTGCTGGATTCCAAGTGTGGCCTTACCAGGGCTGCGTAAAACAGTATGAACCCTACACGCGATCTGGATTCTGTCCTTCCGTTAATGCAGCTTTTTTGGCAGCTGCGGCACACTTGCTGGCTCCTATTTAAGGGATCGTCCGCTAGGGCTCCAAGATCCCTCTCCCGGTTACTACTATTGAGCAAGATACCCCCCTATATTGTACCGGTACATTTGGTTTCTCTTGCCTAAATGTAGAACCTTACTTTTCATCGACCGCTGAATTGCATTTCGTTAGATAGCGCTATTAGCAGTGGAAACGTTGGACTCCTATATAGAAGACCAGATCCTGAAGTTGAAACTCAAATACTGTGGCCGCCTAATGAGAAGGAAGGACTCACTGGAGAAGAGCCTCATGATGGGAAAGGTTGAGGGCAAGAGAAGAAGGGGACAACAGAGAATGAGGAGGCTGGATAGATGGATGGATAGATGATAGAAAGATAGATAGATAGATAGATAGATAGATAGATAGATAGATAGATAGA
>JAKJMR010033043.1:0-10371 GCA_024449315.1 Daboia siamensis
AGGAAGGAAAGAAAAAGGGAGGGAGGGAGGAAAAGAAGGAAAGAAAGGGAAAGAGGAGGAAGGAAGGAAGGAAAAGAGCATGAGAAAGAAAGAAGAAAGGAAGGGAAAGGAAGGAAGGGAGTGAGAAGAGAAAAAAGGAAAAATAAAAAAAAAACAAGGAAAGAATGAAAAAAAGAGGGAAGGAAGAAGAGAGGGAAAGAAAAAGAAGAGAGAGGAACACCGGGAAGAGAACCGAATAGGGTGTAATTTAATTTATGCTGAAAGCTTAATTAAAATGCAGCTCATTAAATATGGTTAATTGTTCTTCCCCTGTCTATGTTAGTTTTAGTCACATTTCTGTTTATAAATTGATGGCAATTTTTGGAAAGATTGATCGTGCCCTGCAGTAGTATTGGAGCTGCAACTTGGATACAGCTCGTCCGCAACTCACAACCATTCATTTACCACTGGAAAAAGTGACTTATGACCCAGTCCTCACCTTTACGACCGTCACAGCAGCCTCACAGTCATGTGATCAGACTTGGGATGCCGGGCAACTGGCATGTATGTATGCAGCCTGTTGCAGCCTCCTGCGATCACGTGATCTCCATCTGTGATCTTCCCAGCCGGCTTCTGACAAGCAGAATCAATGGAGGAAGCTGGATCCACTTAACAACCACGTCATTCAGCTAACAACTGCCGCGATTCACTTAGCAACCCTGGGGGAAAAAAAAGATAAAACTGGGCACGGCTCGGTTCACAACCTCCTTGCTTAGCAACAGATGTTTGGGTGCCAATTTTGGTCATAAATCAAGGACTACATCTAGTGTACTTACAGTAGAAGTTGTTGGTATAGCTTGCAGTTGCCCTACACTCCCAGAATTCCCCAGCCAGCATGGCTGGCTGGGGAATTCTGGGAGTTGAAGTCCACAAGTCTTAAAGTGGCGAAGTTTGAGGACCCCTGCCCTACGCAGAGCTGTGTGTTCAATCTCCATTTCCGAGGCTGCAGAAGAACCTTGTAGCCAGCTGGGGGATTCTGGGAGTTGAAGTCCATCCATCTTCGAGCAACCTGGGTTGAGAGACACTGTTTTAAGGCATCTTTGAGAATCCCAAAATACAGTATGAAGCTAATTTCTACAACTTTGCGACTTACGACAAAGAAGATGGAGCAGCTTGCTCCTGATTTGAAGGCAGTTCTTGCGTTAATGATGGTCAAAGTTCCAACGGCACTGAAAAACGTGCCTTGTGACCAGTTCTCATATTTACGACTGTCACTCATCCCTGTTGTCATGCAATCAACGTTTGTGATCAATGCTTGGAAATCACGTATTTATGATAGTTGCAGTATCCGGGGTGTGTGTGTGAGTTGGCTTCCAACAAGCAAAGTCAATGGGGGAAGCGGGATTCGCTTAACGACTTACTCATTTAATAACCATGGCAAAAAAAGGTTACAAAAATCGGGTGTGGTCATGTGATATTTCATTTAATGACTGCATTGCTTAGTGATGGAAGATCTGGTCCTAGTAGTGATCATAAGTTGAGGACTATCTGTAAACAAGAGGGCTGGAGAAGAATATTTAGAATTTAGAATAGAATAGAATTGAGCTGGAAGGGACCTTGGAGGTCTTCTATTCCAGCCCCCTGCTCCACTAGGAGAACCTATACTGTCTCAGACAGGTGAATATCTAGTCTCTTCTTAAAAATCTCCAGTGATGGAGCGCCCACGATTTCTGGTGTCAAGCTGTTCCACTGGTTAATTGTCCTCACTGTCAGGAAGTTTCTCCTTAATTCCAGGTTGCTTCTCTCTTTGATCAGTTTCCAACCAATGTTTCTCAACCTTCCCTCTGGTGCTTTGGTGAACAACCTGGCCCCCCTCTGCCTTGTGGCAGCCCCCCAGATACTGGAACATGGCTATCATGTCTCCCCTATTTCTTCTTTTCTTTAGACCGGTCAAACCCAAGTCCCACAGCCGTTCTTTGTATGTTTTAGCCTCCAGGCCTTGGATCATCTTAGTTGCTCTTCTCTGAATTTTTTCCAAACTCTCAACATCTTTTTTGTGATACGCTGACCAAAATTGGCTGCAGTAATCCAGGTTTGATCTTGCTAGGGCTGAGGGGACAGTTTGTCAGCCAATTACAAATCCAGCCAGTGATGCTACTGCCCATCCCACATTTTTCTAGTTTACCAAGAAGTAGGTTGTGGTCTACTTGGTTGAATACCTTACTGAAGTCTAAATAAACTGTCAGAGCATGCACAGTGTTATTGTGCTGAGATAACCCAGGAGTAAACACAGTAAACAGTGGTCTATATTAAATGGTGGTTTATATTACAACATGATACACAAGGAACAATATATATACACGTGGTAATACAGCAAAATCCAACATAGCAGTTACAGCAGGAAATGGATGAGAGAGAGAGAGAGAGAGAGAGAAACTAGCAAAGCCTTCCCTTTTATACTCAGGCTCTTAAAGGGACACAGACTCTGCTAAGTCGTTCCTATCATTGCATCATCCACCTTATATTACATTACATCATTGCATCTTCTTATATTATTTCATAAGCTGTTTAGCTGTTAAATTAATACCCTGACATATAGTACGTCCACTTAAGTTGTTAAGTGAATCTGGCTTCCCCATTGATGTTGCTCGTCCGAAAGTCACAAAAAAAGGGTCACGGGACCCCAGGACACTGCAACCGTCATAAATACGAGTCAGTTGCCAAGAGTCTGAATTTTGATCACACGACCACGGGGAACCTGCAACGTTCATAAGTGTGAAAACCATTCATAAGTCCCTTTTTTCAGTACTGCTGTAATTTCCAGCGTTCACTAAACGAATGATTGTAAGTCAAGGACTACCAGTATGAACTTTTGCAGGCATGTATATTTAAGCAGATTTTTCACTTGGAAGGAATGAGAAAACTTGCCTGCTGGAAAAATCCCCCCTGCCTGCCCCCCCGCCTCCCCCCAGGAAGCAGCCCTGCTTAGGGACAAGAGGACCCCCCCCCAAAAAAAGAACACCCAACTTTCTCCAGAAACTAGAATTCTATTCCTGTGCAAGGATTTTGGAAGTAAATTGTAACTCGAGCACCTCGTATCACACACTAATGTAACAGGCTGGGAATCCCATTCCACATTAAAACAAACTTTGCGTAGATCAATATTTACCTTTTTTTAAAAAAAATAACAAATCTAAGCAACACCCGATATGGTAATATTTGCATGAGTCATATTTTATTCATGTTTAAAGCGCTCCAGCGGTTGTTTCATTCATCAAAGTCTACAACATTGTCATTTTGTTCTGAATGCGCGCTGCCTCGGGCAGAAGGCCGACTGAATGGGGTGGGTTTTTAACATCCGGTAAATATATACATCAGCTCGGATTTGTACAGCTGCAATCCAAGAAAGGAGTCTAGGAATCGCGATTCCACTGATTAAATATTATCAAGTTCAGCTAGATAGATAGATAGATAGATAGATAGATAGATAGATAGATAGATAGATAGATAGATAGATAGATAACCTTTATTGTCATTTTTTTTACTGTGGGCACAATGGCACACATTAAAAATGAAATTTAGTTGCTTGCTTTCCAAGTGTACACATACATAATGCACATTTAAAACATACTATATACAACGTATGTACAGACCCACACCCTTCCGTTATGTATTCATAACGGAAGGGTATGGGTCTATACATAATGTTGTATATAGTATGTTTTAAATGTGCGTTGAGGAAGCTTGAGAGTTCACAAGGTTAATATTGTATGGAACAAAACTGAGTCTGGATGTTCTGCTTCGGATACCACGGAGCCCACTCTTCCCAGAAGGGAACAAGGAAAACAGTCGTAAAGAGGGTGTGTAGCGTCCCAGATGATCTTGCAGACCCTCCTCAAGCAACGCTTCTGTGCCACGTCCTGGATAGGAGGGAGGCAACTGCCAATCATCTTTTCGGCCGTCCTCACCACTCTCTGCACCGCCTTCCTGTCCGAAGCAGGGATGCTTCCAAACCAGACTGTGATGCCGTATGACGGGATGCTCTCCGTCGTCTCCCTGTAGAAAGTGGTGAGGACGGGGGAAAGAAGATGGGCTTTTCTCATGTGACGCAGGTAATGCAGGCGCTGCTCTGCCCGCTTTACCAGGGTCTCAGTGTTGAGCGACCAAACCGGCCTACTTGTTAGCTGCACACCCAGGAATTTGATGCTGGTAACCACCTCCACAGGTGAAACATTAACGCACAGAGGAGTGTGGCTGTGCCTGCCTTTTCTGAAATCGACAATGATCTCCAATATTTAAAACTAGGCTGTTCTCCTTACACCAGTTCACCAAACCCTCAACCTCCTTGTAGTAAGCACCCTCATTGTCATCTTGAATAAAGCCCCCTACTGTTGTATCAAGAAAATGGTTTTTGGGATTTAGTTTAAAAGGACAGGGTGTAAAAACTGAAATCTAGAATTCATCTAGCCTAACCCTACATTTATAAGGGACGCGGTGGCTCAGTGGGTTAAGACACTGAGCTTGTCGATCAGAAGATTGGAAGTCTGGTGGGTCGAATCCCGAGTGCCGCATAACAGAGTGAGTGCCTGTTACTCGTCCCAGCTTCTGCCAACCTAGCAGTTCAAAAGCACGTAAAAATGCAAGTAGAAAAATAGGGACCACTCCGGTGGGAAGGTAACTGTTCCGTGCACCTTTGACGTCTAGTCATGCCGGCCACATGACCACGGAGACGTCCTCGGACAAGCGCTGGCTCTTCGGCTTTGAAACGGAGATGAGCACCGGCCCCTAGAGTCGGGAACGACTAGCACGCATGTGCGGCGGAACCTTTACTTTAACCCTACATTTTATGTAGAAACTGTGGCATTCTAGTATAGTGTGTCTCGAATGTCTTCCCTTTAAGACAGGTGGACTTCCAACTCCCAGAATTCCCCAAGTAGCAAGCAGGCTGGGGAATTCTGGGAGTTGAAGTCTACCTGTCTTAAAAGGGCCAGCTTCGAGAAAGCTGGCTGGACAAAAAATGGCATAGGGGGATCTCCTGCTTGAGCAGGGGGTTGGACTAGAAGACCTCCAAGGTCCCGTCCAGCTCTATTCTGATTGGGTGATTGATTGAAGAGCAGGGATTCACTTAACAACTATGGCAAGAAAGGTTGTAAGGTGGGGCAAAACTCCCTTAACAAATGAATCCCAGCTGTTTCATTTAGTGACTGTTCAAAGTTACAACAGCAACTGTGAGTTACGACCAGTTTTCACCCTTATGACCATTGCAGGATCCCCATAAGTCACATGATCAAAATTTGGGCGCTTGGCAACCAGCATGTATTTATGGCAGTTGCACTATCCCAGGATCCTGTATGTCAATGGACATTCTTAGTCTCATGGCACAACATAGGAGAACAAACCCATCAGGACAAGATTTAGCAGTTTATCTGCATTTGAAAGACAAAGGCCGCTCTTTCAAAGACAACAAAATCCACATTTTGGACAGAGAGGACCGCTCATTAGAAAGAGGGGTCAAAGAGGCCATCTACCGTGTTTCCCCGAAAATAAGACGGTATCTTATTTTTTTTTTTGCCTCCAAAAGAGGCACCAGGTCTTATTTTTGGGGTAGGCCTTACCTCACCTCCAGCACTGACACCCCCACCCAGCCGGTCCAGTTCTTCTGGGGCCGAAGTTCTGCAGCTGCACTTGGGCCTGCATTTTGCAGTCAGGCCTTTCCAGAAGGCTTAAGCAGCCAAGTACCGAGCTATGGATTCAATCCCTAGCTTGCTGCTCGGCTGCTGAAGTCTTGCAGAACCAAGCTATGGATTGAACTCATAGCCCAGTTCTTGGGTGCACAGGCCTTCCGGAAAGCCCCGAGACTGAGAAATGTAGGCCTGGCTGCAGAAGAGGCCTCAGAAGTGGGCCGAGAAGGAGAGGCCTGACTTCAAGATGAGTGGATGCGGGGCAGGTGGAGCAGTTCCATACCCACAACCCCGCCCTAGCTTGACTTTTAGGTGTCTGCTTCGCCCTAAAACTATGGCTTATTTTTGGGATAGGGCTTATATTAAGCCCACTCCCCCAAAATCAAGCTAGGGCTTATGGTTGGTGTAGGCCTTTCGGGGGAAATACGGTAGGTCAAAACTGAACAGCCCTCCCTCAACAAAGAGGAAGGGACACAACATCATCTATCTCCAGTCAACAACACTGTCCTTTCAGCAGTTCCAAGAAGGCTCCGTGCCCATTTGCACCACTCAGGTGACCCTGAGGACACAGATAAGCCTCCAAATGATCTCAACGACTCTCTAATAGGATGCAAACGACCAGCTGTCTGCAAGGAGTATAAATCCTCCCATTCCCCACTGTCCGGTCAGAGCCGAAGAAGCTTCTTGGATGAGAAGCGAAATGTCTTCAAAGAAAAAAGCACCTTTGGGACATCTTCTGTAATCTTCCCAACTGGCTTCCGACAGGCAAAGGCAACTGCAATGATTCACTTAACAAGGGTGGCAAAAAAAAAGTTGTAAAATTGGGCACAATTCACATAACCACTGATAGGTCTATTGGAACTTCGGTTGTTAAGTGCCCGGTCGTAAGTCGGGGGTCCCCTATACTTGACTTGTGGCCGTCATGACATAGGATGGAAACCCCGTCATCTTTTCTGCCACCTGCCCTCTCTCCACTCCTCTGTACCCTGTAGTAAAATGTGACTACAGGCAGTCCTTGGCTTACAGCCGTTCATTTAGTGACCGTTGGAAGTTACAACGGCACTGAAAAAAAGTGACTTAGGACCATTTTTCACATGACCGTTGCAGCCTCCCCAGGGTCACGTGATCAAAATCCAGACTCCTGGTAACTGTCTTGTGTTTACGACGGTTGCAGTGTCCCGGGGTCATGCGATCCCCTTTTACAAGTTAGCAGTGCACCGCTCAGGAACTGTGGCAAGGAAGGACGTAAAATGGGGCACAATTCGCTTAACCGGTGGTAGGTCTGTCGGAACTTCGATCGTTAAGTGAGCAGTCGTAAGTCAGGGTCTACCTGTACTTCTGAGATATCCAAGTGTCGAGGGGGGCAGAGACACACTCTTAAATTAACAGCGGGGTTGGGTTTTGGGGGTTTTTTTTGCTTCTTTTCATCCCTTGCAACAGACCACTTAAACAGCTCCCCATTTCTCAATCTGTCTTTACATGCCTTCCCATTTTTCCCTCGGAAAAAATGCGTAGACGTTTTTTTTGTGCCTGTTTGTCGTCATTCACATACCACTTGCAATCATTTGCTCCATTTTGCCTGTCAACACAACTCTCTTGTGTTTTTGATGCATTAATTTCCTGCGCCGGCTCTTTAATGCGTTGCATAATCTGTCTGCCATTCGTAGCAAATTTTGCAGGTTCTCAACCAATGGCAAAAAATGCACATATATCCACGCGGCAGCCGAGGCTCTCAACTACCGCTTGCAAACATAACTTACACGTTTTCCCATCAGCGTATTTAAACGAGCCAGGAAACCTCACATGTCTTTGTCTTAGCCCTCGTGCAAAGTTCAGCCTTTTGCTAAGCCTTGCATTTATTCCCACACAGTTTTAATTGCCATCCTATACATCTCTCTCTTATTGCATTCAGCAACCATCCTCCAATTTGGTGTTTGCGCAGAGGATTCCATAACTCAACCCCTGCTCATTTGGTCGTATCCTTTCTCTAACTTAACCTGCAATAAACTTCCTTATATTCATACATTTCTCAATGAGCTGCTGAACAGAAAACAAACAAAAAAAATCTGGTCTGCCAGTCCTTTGCCAGAACAGAATAGAATAGAATAGAATAGAAATAGAATAGAATAGAATAGAATAGAGCTGGAAGGGACCTTGGAGGTCTTCTAGTCCAGCCCCCTGCTCAAGCAGGAGAACCTACACCATGATTGTTTAGTCTCTTCTTAAAGATCTCCAGTGATGGAGCACCCACGATTTCTGGTGGCAAGCTGTTCCACTGGTTGATTGTCCTCACTGTCAGGAAGTTTCTCCTTAATTCCAGGTTGTTCACCAAAGCACCAGAGGGAAGGACGAGAAACAACGGTTGGAAACTGATCAAGGAGAGAAGCAACCTGGCCCCCCTCTGCCTTGTGACAACCCCCCAGATACTGGAATACGGCTATCATGTCTCCCCTATTTCTTCTTTTCTTTAGACTGGCCAAACCCAAATCCTGCAGCCGTTCTTCTTATGTTTTGGTCTCCAGCCCTTTGTTCATCTTAGTTGCTCTTCTCTGAATTTTTTCCAAACTCTCAACATCTCTTTTGTGATATGGTGACCAAAGCTGCAGTATTCCAGGTGTGGCCTCACTAGGGTGATCTAAAGCGGTAGTAATACTTTGCATGATCTTGATTCTGTGCCTCTATTTATACAACCCAGGATTGTATTAGCTTTTTTGGTTGCTGCCGCTCACCGCTGCTGGCTCATAGTCAAGTGATCATCCACTAGGACTCCAAGGTCCCTCTCACAGTTGCTGTTTTTAAGGCCGGCCTGTAGCCACCCTGTGCAGTCCAAATTTTGCTTAATCTCAGCTCTTAGACCCTTTTTGATCTAAGTTATGGTCACCACGATATAGAAAAGATGTTGAGACTTTGGAAAGAGTGCAGAGAGTGCCAAGGCCTGGAGACTAAAACATATGAAGAACGGCTGCAGGACTTGGGTATGGCCAGTCTAGAGAAAAGGATTAGTGGGGGACACGATAGCAGTATTCCAGTATTTGAGAGGCTGCCACAAAGAAGAGAGGGGTCAATTTATTTTCCAAAAGCGCCTGAAGGCAGGACAAGAAACAATGGATGGAAACTCAACAAGGAGAGAAGCAACCTGGAAATAAGGAGAATATTCCTGGCAGTGAGAACAATTAACCAGTGGAACTACCTGCCTCCAGAAGTTGTGGGTGCTCCACTGCTGGAGGCTTTTAAGAAGAGACTGGACAGCCATTGGTCTGAAACGGCACTGGGATCTCCAGCTTGAGCAGGAGGTTGAACTAGATGACCTCCCAGGACCCTTCCAATTCTGTGATTCAATATTCTTTTTGAGCAGATTGAAGTCTTCCCAGGAGCTCTTAAACTTATAGGTAGTACTTGCTTAACGACCAGTCATTTAGCAACTGCTTAAAGTTACAAGAGAGAGCTCTCTAAAAGTTACTGACAACCTGGTTTTGAAATTCCGATGGCTGTCACAAGGCCGCATTTTGGGTGCTTGGCAACTGGCTCACCTTTGCTGTGGTTTTGCATGACTGCAATTTGTGGCTTTTTTGCCAGTTTTTAGCTAGTTTTTGGCAAAAAAAACCCCACACCTAAAGTAATACAATGATTTACTTAATGACCGGTGCAAAGTAAGTCATAAAGTCAGATCTGGGTATGTAGGCGTCTCGACTTAGTATAACCGTCATAATTCACAAGGGCAATTCCAAACTCCATTTCGGTCATAATTTGAGGACTCCCTGTTTTCCCCACCCACCCCACCCAGTGTTACCTTCATACTTTGCTTTGTTCTCCTCGAACAGGGTAGAAAAGCACACTTTGATAATCGGGCATGCATGTGGTCTGCACGCATCTTCACAACCAGAGAATCCATATTTTAATGTTTCTCCTGTTCCACCAACTCTATTTTAACATTCTTCCAGTTACACAAACTACATCTGTGATGCTCCCATTGCCCGTTGTTCCTGCAGCAGTCTTGACAGGAAAAATCTGGGGTTTTTTCCCTCCCTCCTTAGACAATAACATTTATGGCATTGTTTAAATTTTATTCTTTGGCATGTCTCTGGCCTTCCCAGACATCCCTCTATATACGGTACTTTTTCCAGCATTTCCCCTCCTTCACTTTCCCTCCAGATCATTTGACTGCTTTTATTTTTAATTCCACTCACTTCCCTGGAGGGGCCCCCCCCCTCCGTTTATTTATTGGTGTATTTATTGATTGTGCAGCATTTTCTACTGCCCACTCAAAGGCCGTGATAAAGCAGGAGTCATAAATAAAAGGAACATCCGCCAGCCTTCAAATCTTTAAAGCCTCTTGAAAATCCACATCAGAAATGGAAATAATGAAACCAGGGATCCGTGGCCACCAATTTAGGTTTCAGCTGAGAACTCTGGAAGGGCTTTGGGATCTTCTAAGATGACAGAGAGAGAAATGCACTTATGACACTTGTTGCATTTAGCAAGGCGTTCCAATCTCAGTGTTTCTCCAACCTTGGCAATTTTAAGATGGCTGGATAATCATCTCCCAGAATTCCCCAGGCAGCATTTGTAAACTTCAACTCCCAAAATTCCCCAGGCAGCATTTGTGGACTTCAACTCCCAGATTTCTCCAGCCATTATTTGTAAACTTCAACCTCTAGAATCCACCAGCCATCATTTGTAAACTTCAACTCCCAGAATTCCCCAAGCAGTG
>JAKJMR010033044.1:0-10370 GCA_024449315.1 Daboia siamensis
AGGAAGGAAAGAAAAAGGGAGGGAGGGAGGAAAAGAAGGAAAGAAAGGGAAAGAGGAGGAAGGAAGGAAGGAAAAGAGCATGAGAAAGAAAGAAGAAAGGAAGGGAAAGGAAGGAAGGGAGTGAGAAGAGAAAAAAGGAAAAATAAAAAAAAAACAAGGAAAGAATGAAAAAAAGAGGGAAGGAAGAAGAGAGGGAAAGAAAAAGAAGAGAGAGGAACACCGGGAAGAGAACCGAATAGGGTGTAATTTAATTTATGCTGAAAGCTTAATTAAAATGCAGCTCATTAAATATGGTTAATTGTTCTTCCCCTGTCTATGTTAGTTTTAGTCACATTTCTGTTTATAAATTGATGGCAATTTTTGGAAAGATTGATCGTGCCCTGCAGTAGTATTGGAGCTGCAACTTGGATACAGCTCGTCCGCAACTCACAACCATTCATTTACCACTGGAAAAAGTGACTTATGACCCAGTCCTCACCTTTACGACCGTCACAGCAGCCTCACAGTCATGTGATCAGACTTGGGATGCCGGGCAACTGGCATGTATGTATGCAGCCTGTTGCAGCCTCCTGCGATCACGTGATCTCCATCTGTGATCTTCCCAGCCGGCTTCTGACAAGCAGAATCAATGGAGGAAGCTGGATCCACTTAACAACCACGTCATTCAGCTAACAACTGCCGCGATTCACTTAGCAACCCTGGGGGAAAAAAAAGATAAAACTGGGCACGGCTCGGTTCACAACCTCCTTGCTTAGCAACAGATGTTTGGGTGCCAATTTTGGTCATAAATCAAGGACTACATCTAGTGTACTTACAGTAGAAGTTGTTGGTATAGCTTGCAGTTGCCCTACACTCCCAGAATTCCCCAGCCAGCATGGCTGGCTGGGGAATTCTGGGAGTTGAAGTCCACAAGTCTTAAAGTGGCGAAGTTTGAGGACCCCTGCCCTACGCAGAGCTGTGTGTTCAATCTCCATTTCCGAGGCTGCAGAAGAACCTTGTAGCCAGCTGGGGGATTCTGGGAGTTGAAGTCCATCCATCTTCGAGCAACCTGGGTTGAGAGACACTGTTTTAAGGCATCTTTGAGAATCCCAAAATACAGTATGAAGCTAATTTCTACAACTTTGCGACTTACGACAAAGAAGATGGAGCAGCTTGCTCCTGATTTGAAGGCAGTTCTTGCGTTAATGATGGTCAAAGTTCCAACGGCACTGAAAAACGTGCCTTGTGACCAGTTCTCATATTTACGACTGTCACTCATCCCTGTTGTCATGCAATCAACGTTTGTGATCAATGCTTGGAAATCACGTATTTATGATAGTTGCAGTATCCGGGGTGTGTGTGTGAGTTGGCTTCCAACAAGCAAAGTCAATGGGGGAAGCGGGATTCGCTTAACGACTTACTCATTTAATAACCATGGCAAAAAAAGGTTACAAAAATCGGGTGTGGTCATGTGATATTTCATTTAATGACTGCATTGCTTAGTGATGGAAGATCTGGTCCTAGTAGTGATCATAAGTTGAGGACTATCTGTAAACAAGAGGGCTGGAGAAGAATATTTAGAATTTAGAATAGAATAGAATTGAGCTGGAAGGGACCTTGGAGGTCTTCTATTCCAGCCCCCTGCTCCACTAGGAGAACCTATACTGTCTCAGACAGGTGAATATCTAGTCTCTTCTTAAAAATCTCCAGTGATGGAGCGCCCACGATTTCTGGTGTCAAGCTGTTCCACTGGTTAATTGTCCTCACTGTCAGGAAGTTTCTCCTTAATTCCAGGTTGCTTCTCTCTTTGATCAGTTTCCAACCAATGTTTCTCAACCTTCCCTCTGGTGCTTTGGTGAACAACCTGGCCCCCCTCTGCCTTGTGGCAGCCCCCCAGATACTGGAACATGGCTATCATGTCTCCCCTATTTCTTCTTTTCTTTAGACCGGTCAAACCCAAGTCCCACAGCCGTTCTTTGTATGTTTTAGCCTCCAGGCCTTGGATCATCTTAGTTGCTCTTCTCTGAATTTTTTCCAAACTCTCAACATCTTTTTTGTGATACGCTGACCAAAATTGGCTGCAGTAATCCAGGTTTGATCTTGCTAGGGCTGAGGGGACAGTTTGTCAGCCAATTACAAATCCAGCCAGTGATGCTACTGCCCATCCCACATTTTTCTAGTTTACCAAGAAGTAGGTTGTGGTCTACTTGGTTGAATACCTTACTGAAGTCTAAATAAACTGTCAGAGCATGCACAGTGTTATTGTGCTGAGATAACCCAGGAGTAAACACAGTAAACAGTGGTCTATATTAAATGGTGGTTTATATTACAACATGATACACAAGGAACAATATATATACACGTGGTAATACAGCAAAATCCAACATAGCAGTTACAGCAGGAAATGGATGAGAGAGAGAGAGAGAGAGAGAGAAACTAGCAAAGCCTTCCCTTTTATACTCAGGCTCTTAAAGGGACACAGACTCTGCTAAGTCGTTCCTATCATTGCATCATCCACCTTATATTACATTACATCATTGCATCTTCTTATATTATTTCATAAGCTGTTTAGCTGTTAAATTAATACCCTGACATATAGTACGTCCACTTAAGTTGTTAAGTGAATCTGGCTTCCCCATTGATGTTGCTCGTCCGAAAGTCACAAAAAAAGGGTCACGGGACCCCAGGACACTGCAACCGTCATAAATACGAGTCAGTTGCCAAGAGTCTGAATTTTGATCACACGACCACGGGGAACCTGCAACGTTCATAAGTGTGAAAACCATTCATAAGTCCCTTTTTTCAGTACTGCTGTAATTTCCAGCGTTCACTAAACGAATGATTGTAAGTCAAGGACTACCAGTATGAACTTTTGCAGGCATGTATATTTAAGCAGATTTTTCACTTGGAAGGAATGAGAAAACTTGCCTGCTGGAAAAATCCCCCCTGCCTGCCCCCCCGCCTCCCCCCAGGAAGCAGCCCTGCTTAGGGACAAGAGGACCCCCCCCCAAAAAAAGAACACCCAACTTTCTCCAGAAACTAGAATTCTATTCCTGTGCAAGGATTTTGGAAGTAAATTGTAACTCGAGCACCTCGTATCACACACTAATGTAACAGGCTGGGAATCCCATTCCACATTAAAACAAACTTTGCGTAGATCAATATTTACCTTTTTTTAAAAAAAATAACAAATCTAAGCAACACCCGATATGGTAATATTTGCATGAGTCATATTTTATTCATGTTTAAAGCGCTCCAGCGGTTGTTTCATTCATCAAAGTCTACAACATTGTCATTTTGTTCTGAATGCGCGCTGCCTCGGGCAGAAGGCCGACTGAATGGGGTGGGTTTTTAACATCCGGTAAATATATACATCAGCTCGGATTTGTACAGCTGCAATCCAAGAAAGGAGTCTAGGAATCGCGATTCCACTGATTAAATATTATCAAGTTCAGCTAGATAGATAGATAGATAGATAGATAGATAGATAGATAGATAGATAGATAGATAGATAGATAGATAACCTTTATTGTCATTTTTTTTACTGTGGGCACAATGGCACACATTAAAAATGAAATTTAGTTGCTTGCTTTCCAAGTGTACACATACATAATGCACATTTAAAACATACTATATACAACGTATGTACAGACCCACACCCTTCCGTTATGTATTCATAACGGAAGGGTATGGGTCTATACATAATGTTGTATATAGTATGTTTTAAATGTGCGTTGAGGAAGCTTGAGAGTTCACAAGGTTAATATTGTATGGAACAAAACTGAGTCTGGATGTTCTGCTTCGGATACCACGGAGCCCACTCTTCCCAGAAGGGAACAAGGAAAACAGTCGTAAAGAGGGTGTGTAGCGTCCCAGATGATCTTGCAGACCCTCCTCAAGCAACGCTTCTGTGCCACGTCCTGGATAGGAGGGAGGCAACTGCCAATCATCTTTTCGGCCGTCCTCACCACTCTCTGCACCGCCTTCCTGTCCGAAGCAGGGATGCTTCCAAACCAGACTGTGATGCCGTATGACGGGATGCTCTCCGTCGTCTCCCTGTAGAAAGTGGTGAGGACGGGGGAAAGAAGATGGGCTTTTCTCATGTGACGCAGGTAATGCAGGCGCTGCTCTGCCCGCTTTACCAGGGTCTCAGTGTTGAGCGACCAAACCGGCCTACTTGTTAGCTGCACACCCAGGAATTTGATGCTGGTAACCACCTCCACAGGTGAAACATTAACGCACAGAGGAGTGTGGCTGTGCCTGCCTTTTCTGAAATCGACAATGATCTCCAATATTTAAAACTAGGCTGTTCTCCTTACACCAGTTCACCAAACCCTCAACCTCCTTGTAGTAAGCACCCTCATTGTCATCTTGAATAAAGCCCCCTACTGTTGTATCAAGAAAATGGTTTTTGGGATTTAGTTTAAAAGGACAGGGTGTAAAAACTGAAATCTAGAATTCATCTAGCCTAACCCTACATTTATAAGGGACGCGGTGGCTCAGTGGGTTAAGACACTGAGCTTGTCGATCAGAAGATTGGAAGTCTGGTGGGTCGAATCCCGAGTGCCGCATAACAGAGTGAGTGCCTGTTACTCGTCCCAGCTTCTGCCAACCTAGCAGTTCAAAAGCACGTAAAAATGCAAGTAGAAAAATAGGGACCACTCCGGTGGGAAGGTAACTGTTCCGTGCACCTTTGACGTCTAGTCATGCCGGCCACATGACCACGGAGACGTCCTCGGACAAGCGCTGGCTCTTCGGCTTTGAAACGGAGATGAGCACCGGCCCCTAGAGTCGGGAACGACTAGCACGCATGTGCGGCGGAACCTTTACTTTAACCCTACATTTTATGTAGAAACTGTGGCATTCTAGTATAGTGTGTCTCGAATGTCTTCCCTTTAAGACAGGTGGACTTCCAACTCCCAGAATTCCCCAAGTAGCAAGCAGGCTGGGGAATTCTGGGAGTTGAAGTCTACCTGTCTTAAAAGGGCCAGCTTCGAGAAAGCTGGCTGGACAAAAAATGGCATAGGGGGATCTCCTGCTTGAGCAGGGGGTTGGACTAGAAGACCTCCAAGGTCCCGTCCAGCTCTATTCTGATTGGGTGATTGATTGAAGAGCAGGGATTCACTTAACAACTATGGCAAGAAAGGTTGTAAGGTGGGGCAAAACTCCCTTAACAAATGAATCCCAGCTGTTTCATTTAGTGACTGTTCAAAGTTACAACAGCAACTGTGAGTTACGACCAGTTTTCACCCTTATGACCATTGCAGGATCCCCATAAGTCACATGATCAAAATTTGGGCGCTTGGCAACCAGCATGTATTTATGGCAGTTGCACTATCCCAGGATCCTGTATGTCAATGGACATTCTTAGTCTCATGGCACAACATAGGAGAACAAACCCATCAGGACAAGATTTAGCAGTTTATCTGCATTTGAAAGACAAAGGCCGCTCTTTCAAAGACAACAAAATCCACATTTTGGACAGAGAGGACCGCTCATTAGAAAGAGGGGTCAAAGAGGCCATCTACCGTGTTTCCCCGAAAATAAGACGGTATCTTATTTTTTTTTTTGCCTCCAAAAGAGGCACCAGGTCTTATTTTTGGGGTAGGCCTTACCTCACCTCCAGCACTGACACCCCCACCCAGCCGGTCCAGTTCTTCTGGGGCCGAAGTTCTGCAGCTGCACTTGGGCCTGCATTTTGCAGTCAGGCCTTTCCAGAAGGCTTAAGCAGCCAAGTACCGAGCTATGGATTCAATCCCTAGCTTGCTGCTCGGCTGCTGAAGTCTTGCAGAACCAAGCTATGGATTGAACTCATAGCCCAGTTCTTGGGTGCACAGGCCTTCCGGAAAGCCCCGAGACTGAGAAATGTAGGCCTGGCTGCAGAAGAGGCCTCAGAAGTGGGCCGAGAAGGAGAGGCCTGACTTCAAGATGAGTGGATGCGGGGCAGGTGGAGCAGTTCCATACCCACAACCCCGCCCTAGCTTGACTTTTAGGTGTCTGCTTCGCCCTAAAACTATGGCTTATTTTTGGGATAGGGCTTATATTAAGCCCACTCCCCCAAAATCAAGCTAGGGCTTATGGTTGGTGTAGGCCTTTCGGGGGAAATACGGTAGGTCAAAACTGAACAGCCCTCCCTCAACAAAGAGGAAGGGACACAACATCATCTATCTCCAGTCAACAACACTGTCCTTTCAGCAGTTCCAAGAAGGCTCCGTGCCCATTTGCACCACTCAGGTGACCCTGAGGACACAGATAAGCCTCCAAATGATCTCAACGACTCTCTAATAGGATGCAAACGACCAGCTGTCTGCAAGGAGTATAAATCCTCCCATTCCCCACTGTCCGGTCAGAGCCGAAGAAGCTTCTTGGATGAGAAGCGAAATGTCTTCAAAGAAAAAAGCACCTTTGGGACATCTTCTGTAATCTTCCCAACTGGCTTCCGACAGGCAAAGGCAACTGCAATGATTCACTTAACAAGGGTGGCAAAAAAAAAGTTGTAAAATTGGGCACAATTCACATAACCACTGATAGGTCTATTGGAACTTCGGTTGTTAAGTGCCCGGTCGTAAGTCGGGGGTCCCCTATACTTGACTTGTGGCCGTCATGACATAGGATGGAAACCCCGTCATCTTTTCTGCCACCTGCCCTCTCTCCACTCCTCTGTACCCTGTAGTAAAATGTGACTACAGGCAGTCCTTGGCTTACAGCCGTTCATTTAGTGACCGTTGGAAGTTACAACGGCACTGAAAAAAAGTGACTTAGGACCATTTTTCACATGACCGTTGCAGCCTCCCCAGGGTCACGTGATCAAAATCCAGACTCCTGGTAACTGTCTTGTGTTTACGACGGTTGCAGTGTCCCGGGGTCATGCGATCCCCTTTTACAAGTTAGCAGTGCACCGCTCAGGAACTGTGGCAAGGAAGGACGTAAAATGGGGCACAATTCGCTTAACCGGTGGTAGGTCTGTCGGAACTTCGATCGTTAAGTGAGCAGTCGTAAGTCAGGGTCTACCTGTACTTCTGAGATATCCAAGTGTCGAGGGGGGCAGAGACACACTCTTAAATTAACAGCGGGGTTGGGTTTTGGGGGTTTTTTTTGCTTCTTTTCATCCCTTGCAACAGACCACTTAAACAGCTCCCCATTTCTCAATCTGTCTTTACATGCCTTCCCATTTTTCCCTCGGAAAAAATGCGTAGACGTTTTTTTTGTGCCTGTTTGTCGTCATTCACATACCACTTGCAATCATTTGCTCCATTTTGCCTGTCAACACAACTCTCTTGTGTTTTTGATGCATTAATTTCCTGCGCCGGCTCTTTAATGCGTTGCATAATCTGTCTGCCATTCGTAGCAAATTTTGCAGGTTCTCAACCAATGGCAAAAAATGCACATATATCCACGCGGCAGCCGAGGCTCTCAACTACCGCTTGCAAACATAACTTACACGTTTTCCCATCAGCGTATTTAAACGAGCCAGGAAACCTCACATGTCTTTGTCTTAGCCCTCGTGCAAAGTTCAGCCTTTTGCTAAGCCTTGCATTTATTCCCACACAGTTTTAATTGCCATCCTATACATCTCTCTCTTATTGCATTCAGCAACCATCCTCCAATTTGGTGTTTGCGCAGAGGATTCCATAACTCAACCCCTGCTCATTTGGTCGTATCCTTTCTCTAACTTAACCTGCAATAAACTTCCTTATATTCATACATTTCTCAATGAGCTGCTGAACAGAAAACAAACAAAAAAAATCTGGTCTGCCAGTCCTTTGCCAGAACAGAATAGAATAGAATAGAATAGAAATAGAATAGAATAGAATAGAATAGAGCTGGAAGGGACCTTGGAGGTCTTCTAGTCCAGCCCCCTGCTCAAGCAGGAGAACCTACACCATGATTGTTTAGTCTCTTCTTAAAGATCTCCAGTGATGGAGCACCCACGATTTCTGGTGGCAAGCTGTTCCACTGGTTGATTGTCCTCACTGTCAGGAAGTTTCTCCTTAATTCCAGGTTGCTTCTCTCCTTGATCAGTTTCCAACCGTTGTTTCTCGTCCTTCCCTCTGGTGCTTTGGTGAACAACCTGGCCCCCCTCTGCCTTGTGACAACCCCCCAGATACTGGAATACGGCTATCATGTCTCCCCTATTTCTTCTTTTCTTTAGACTGGCCAAACCCAAATCCTGCAGCCGTTCTTCTTATGTTTTGGTCTCCAGCCCTTTGTTCATCTTAGTTGCTCTTCTCTGAATTTTTTCCAAACTCTCAACATCTCTTTTGTGATATGGTGACCAAAGCTGCAGTATTCCAGGTGTGGCCTCACTAGGGTGATCTAAAGCGGTAGTAATACTTTGCATGATCTTGATTCTGTGCCTCTATTTATACAACCCAGGATTGTATTAGCTTTTTTGGTTGCTGCCGCTCACCGCTGCTGGCTCATAGTCAAGTGATCATCCACTAGGACTCCAAGGTCCCTCTCACAGTTGCTGTTTTTAAGGCCGGCCTGTAGCCACCCTGTGCAGTCCAAATTTTGCTTAATCTCAGCTCTTAGACCCTTTTTGATCTAAGTTATGGTCACCACGATATAGAAAAGATGTTGAGACTTTGGAAAGAGTGCAGAGAGTGCCAAGGCCTGGAGACTAAAACATATGAAGAACGGCTGCAGGACTTGGGTATGGCCAGTCTAGAGAAAAGGATTAGTGGGGGACACGATAGCAGTATTCCAGTATTTGAGAGGCTGCCACAAAGAAGAGAGGGGTCAATTTATTTTCCAAAAGCGCCTGAAGGCAGGACAAGAAACAATGGATGGAAACTCAACAAGGAGAGAAGCAACCTGGAAATAAGGAGAATATTCCTGGCAGTGAGAACAATTAACCAGTGGAACTACCTGCCTCCAGAAGTTGTGGGTGCTCCACTGCTGGAGGCTTTTAAGAAGAGACTGGACAGCCATTGGTCTGAAACGGCACTGGGATCTCCAGCTTGAGCAGGAGGTTGAACTAGATGACCTCCCAGGACCCTTCCAATTCTGTGATTCAATATTCTTTTTGAGCAGATTGAAGTCTTCCCAGGAGCTCTTAAACTTATAGGTAGTACTTGCTTAACGACCAGTCATTTAGCAACTGCTTAAAGTTACAAGAGAGAGCTCTCTAAAAGTTACTGACAACCTGGTTTTGAAATTCCGATGGCTGTCACAAGGCCGCATTTTGGGTGCTTGGCAACTGGCTCACCTTTGCTGTGGTTTTGCATGACTGCAATTTGTGGCTTTTTTGCCAGTTTTTAGCTAGTTTTTGGCAAAAAAAACCCCACACCTAAAGTAATACAATGATTTACTTAATGACCGGTGCAAAGTAAGTCATAAAGTCAGATCTGGGTATGTAGGCGTCTCGACTTAGTATAACCGTCATAATTCACAAGGGCAATTCCAAACTCCATTTCGGTCATAATTTGAGGACTCCCTGTTTTCCCCACCCACCCCACCCAGTGTTACCTTCATACTTTGCTTTGTTCTCCTCGAACAGGGTAGAAAAGCACACTTTGATAATCGGGCATGCATGTGGTCTGCACGCATCTTCACAACCAGAGAATCCATATTTTAATGTTTCTCCTGTTCCACCAACTCTATTTTAACATTCTTCCAGTTACACAAACTACATCTGTGATGCTCCCATTGCCCGTTGTTCCTGCAGCAGTCTTGACAGGAAAAATCTGGGGTTTTTTCCCTCCCTCCTTAGACAATAACATTTATGGCATTGTTTAAATTTTATTCTTTGGCATGTCTCTGGCCTTCCCAGACATCCCTCTATATACGGTACTTTTTCCAGCATTTCCCCTCCTTCACTTTCCCTCCAGATCATTTGACTGCTTTTATTTTTAATTCCACTCACTTCCCTGGAGGGGCCCCCCCCTCCGTTTATTTATTGGTGTATTTATTGATTGTGCAGCATTTTCTACTGCCCACTCAAAGGCCGTGATAAAGCAGGAGTCATAAATAAAAGGAACATCCGCCAGCCTTCAAATCTTTAAAGCCTCTTGAAAATCCACATCAGAAATGGAAATAATGAAACCAGGGATCCGTGGCCACCAATTTAGGTTTCAGCTGAGAACTCTGGAAGGGCTTTGGGATCTTCTAAGATGACAGAGAGAGAAATGCACTTATGACACTTGTTGCATTTAGCAAGGCGTTCCAATCTCAGTGTTTCTCCAACCTTGGCAATTTTAAGATGGCTGGATAATCATCTCCCAGAATTCCCCAGGCAGCATTTGTAAACTTCAACTCCCAAAATTCCCCAGGCAGCATTTGTGGACTTCAACTCCCAGATTTCTCCAGCCATTATTTGTAAACTTCAACCTCTAGAATCCACCAGCCATCATTTGTAAACTTCAACTCCCAGAATTCCCCAAGCAGTG
>JAKJMR010033073.1:0-19788 GCA_024449315.1 Daboia siamensis
GATAGATAGATAGATAGATAGATAGATAGATAGATAGATAGATAGATAGATCAGGGCTTTTCAACCTTTTCACCCATTGTACCACTTTTAGGATAAGGCAATGTCCAAGTACCACCAGTCTCCCAGGAAGGTGTTAAAAACTTGACCAAAAAAAAGAGGGGGAAAAGTAAAGTACAGGTAGTCCTCTACTTACAACAATTCATTTAGTGACTGTTCAAAGTTACGATGGCACTGAAAAAGTGATTTATGACCATTTTTCACACTTATGGCCATTGTAGCATCCCCAGGGTCATGTGATTTATATTCAGATGTTTGGCAACCGATTCATATTTATGATGGTCACAGTGTCCCAGGGTCATGTGATCACCTTTTGCAACCTTCTGACAAGCAAAGTTAGTGGGGAAACCAGATTCACTTAACAATCATGTTACTAATTTAATCTCTCCCTCTCTTTCTCTCCCTCTCTCCCTCTCTCTATTTTTCTCTCTCTCTCCCTCCCTCTTTCTCTCTCTTCTTATCTCTCTCTCTCTTTATCTCTCTCCCTCTGTCTCTCTCCCTTTCTCTCCCTCTCTTTCTCTCTCCCTCTCCCTCTCTTCTCCCTCTTTCTTTCTCCCTCCCTTTCTCTCTTTCTTTCCCTCTCTCTCTTTCTCTCTCCCTCTCTTTCTCTCTTTCCCTCTCTCTTTCTCTCCCTATTTCTTTTCTCTCTCCCTCCCTCTTTCTTTCTCTCTCTTTCTCTCTCTCCCTCTTTTTCTCTCTCTCTTTCTTCCTTCTCTTTCTCTCCCTCTTTCTCTTTCTTTCCCTCTCTCTCTTCCTCCCTCCGTCTCTCCCATTGTCCCTTCCTTCTTTCCTTTTCTTCCTTCCCTCCCTCTTTGTCCTTTCCTCCTTCACTCCCTTCCATTGTCCCTTCCTTCCTTCCTTCCTTCCTTCCTTCCTTCCTTCCTTCCTTCCTTCCTTCCTTCCTTCCTTCCTTCCTTCCTTCCTTCCTTCCTTCTTTCTCCCAGCACTGGCCAAGGGCAAGCAGGACAAAGCTGCTGTCAAGCCCGAGCTCGACAATCAACCGGGTGTGGGGTGGGGAATCCGCGTAGCAACCCGGCTACTTGGCGTGCCAGCCGCTCTTTGCTCTGCCGATCAGCTGGGAGGCTGAGACTCTGGATTTGATGACACCGACCAGCGGAGAGCACTGCTGATCAGTCGGGAGGCTTGGACTCCAGATCTGATGCCGCTGACAAGCTGGAAGTCTCAGTGGGGGGCCCTGACACCTCCAAACAGCCGGGAGCGTTGGCAACTTTCTCTTGTGGCCACCAGTCAGTTGGGAGTGCTGGTGCTTTGAAGCAGGAGTGGCTGTCAAGCCCCGGGCTGAACAATCAACCGGGGGGTGGTATCCGCACAGCAACCCAGCTACCTCTCTCCCCCATTCTTTAAAAATATTTAAAATAAAATACAGGATGTGTTGTTTTGGATGTGAGCTTCTCAAAATCTCTTTCATCTTGCCAAAAGCATGCATAGCTTTCAGCTATTCTTGATCATGTTTGGGGCCCTAACCTCACAAAAGCTTTTAATGGTTTCACAGATCGGAGTGCCTGGCAGGTCAGGTAGCCGGGTTTGTGCGTGGATTCCCCTGCCCTCCAGTTGCAGGGTCCTGTGGTCATTTGATAACTTTTTGTTACCTTTTGATAAGCAAAGTCAATGAGAAGCCAGATTCACTTAACAACCATGTTATTAACTTTATAACTGCTGTGATTTACTTAACAACTGGAACAAGGAAGATCATAAAATAGGGCAAAACTCACTGAACAACTGCCTCGGTTAGTCATGGAAATTTTGGACTCAGTTATGGTAATAAGTCAAGGAGTACCTGGACTTTTGTCTATTTTATTTATACTTTAAAATTAAGTTAAGTATATTTGGTATAAAAATCTAATCCAGAGGATTGGAATGGCCAATTGCAATTCCACTTTAATATATATATTAAAGCCTATCAGTTTTTGCAGCATAACTGTCTGTTCTCTGGAGATGCCTACTATTTTTTTATTTAAACATTTTTTTTAAAAAAAATCACCCTTTACCAATTACTGCACAGGAATTAATTATGGACCATGTGAGACTCCTATTTTACCACTTTGTTTACAATTTTCTCTCTTTATGAATCACATATTCAGGATAATGCACCTTTTAAAACCTTGACAGTGCAATTACGTGCAAGCCTATTCAAAGGCTAATCCAACTTATTTCAGCAGGCCTTATTCTCAGGTGGATAAATAGAAAATTATACCCAAAGGACTTTTATGACTCAAATTCATTGGAATGTCTTCTCCTTGTAGGAAAAAGAAAATATGAAATGTCTTCATGCTCGCATATATGAGGGAGTAACAGTTCATTTCATTATATTAGCCTAAGGAACTTACAGTCAGAGATCAACTGGATACAGCATATTAATGAGAAGATGAACAAAATGAAGACTCTCTTAACTCAGAAACCAAACAGCCTAACTGAAGTAGCAGTGAAGAAGCCAGTTCATGGCTTCCTGAGTCAAATGCTGCAATAGAGGATTCAGGCACTTTATTGGAATCAAGGCCACTTAACCTTTGAGAATGTCACCACAGATGTGTGCAAACCAAAAGTGTCTAAGGATAAATAAGAGTTCTCTTGCAAAGAAAGTCTTGAATAGAGGTTTTGCACAGATTTCAATAAATCATGTTGTTATTCCTCAGCAATGCTAGATTGGAGGGTGAAGAAATGCAGCCTGTTTCTGGCTTTCTCAGAATGATATTGTGGAATGGGTTACCTTTTGTAACACTTCATTATTTGATGTGCTGTTCTATGAAGACTTTTTGAATCCTGGACACAAATGATAGCTGCTACTTCCTCCCACTCCTCTCCTCCCCATGCTTAATTTGGTTATTCATTTGGATTGCTTACTGGAAGCAGCAGCTTCAAGCACAATACTAATTGCATTGTAACTCTCATCTTCTCTGATATTTCCTTGAGCTGGCTGTGGCAGAATCCATCATCTGGAAAGCTTGTGTTTCCCTCACAGGGAAGAAAAAAAAATATAAGCAAGGAAATGAACAATTTGAACACAAACAAGCCTTCAGAGTAACTTTTGAAGCAAAAAGACAAGGGTGTAATGACAAAAAAAAAATGAGATCAGAAAGATTCTTAAAAAGAAAACAATTAAAACATTACAGATAACACTTACCCTACTAAGTACATTGCTATGATATCTTGTGTTAATCAAATGAGTAAGTGATCCTCTACATTCTTTGAACAATACATGTATTGTATTAATACTGCTGTTGAGTAGGATAATTATCCTTTCCGCATCACCACGGTGGTGCAGTGGTTAGAATGCAGTATTGCAGGCTAATTCAGCTCACTTCCAGGAGTTTGATCCTGACTTCAGCCACAAGATTGACTCAACCTTACATCCTTCTGAGATCAGAAAAATGAGGACCCAGATTGTTGGGAGAAATATGTGACTCTGTAAACCGCTTGTTGTTGTTGTTAGCTGCGAAGTTGTGTCTGACCCA
Source organism: Daboia siamensis (assembly GCA_024449315.1). Taxonomy (NCBI): domain Eukaryota; kingdom Metazoa; phylum Chordata; class Lepidosauria; order Squamata; family Viperidae; genus Daboia; species Daboia siamensis. The sequence continues at coordinate 3,531 of JAKJMR010033073.1, forward strand.
TCGCGACCCTATGGACAACATTCCTCCAGGCCTTCCTGTCCTCTACCATCTTCTGGAGTCCATCTAAGCTCACGCCTACTGCTTCAGTGACTCCATCCAGCCACCTCATTCTCTGTCATCCCCTTCTTCTATTGCCCTCGATCTTTCCCAGCATTAGGCTCTTCTCCAGTGAGTCTTTCCTTCTCATTAGGTGGCCAAAGTATTTGAGTTTTAGCTTCAGGATCTGGCCTTCTAAAGAGCAGTCAGGATTGATCTCCTCTAGGAGATTTGATCGCCTTGCAGTCCAAGGGACTCGCAGGAGTCTTCTCCAGCACCATAGTTTGATTGCCTTGCAGTCCAAGGGACTCGCAGGAGTCTTCTCCAGCACCATAGTTCAAACGCCTCAATTCTTTGGCACTCAGCCTTTTTTATGGTCCAACTTTCACTGCCATACATTGCAACTGGGAAGACCATAGCCTTGACTATACACACTTTTGTTGACAGGGTGATGAGCCTTGGTGGAGCAGTGGGCTAATGCCTCCTTAAGTAACACCAGCTGCCTGCAATTAGTGCAGGTTCGCATCCCACCAGGCTCAAGGTTGACTCAGCCTTCCATCCTTCCGAGGTAGGTAAAATGAGGACCGAGATTGTTGGGGGCAATAAGCTGACTTTGTAATAATGCCACTTGGGGTGTGTGTGAAAGCCCTAACAAGCAGGCATATACATAGAATGAAGGCTACTGCTAAGCTTGTAAAGCCGCCCTGAGTCTTCGGAGAAGGGCGGGATATAAATGTAATAAAAATAAATAAAAAATAAATAAATGTCTCTGCTTTTTAGTGTGCTGTCTAGATTTGCCATGGCTTTCCTCCCGAGGAGCAAGCGTCTTTTAATTTCTTGGCTACAGTCCCCATCTGCAGTGATCTTGGAGCCCAGGAAAATAAAATCTTTCACTACCTCCATTTCTTCCCCATCTATTTGCCAGGAATTGAGAGGGCCAGATGCCATGATCTTGGTTTTCTTAATGTTAAGTTTCAACCCAAGTTTTGCACTCTCCTTCTTCACCCTCAACAAGAGGCTCTTTAGTTCTTCTTCACTTTCTGCCATTAGAGTGGTATCATCTGCGTATCTAAGGTTGTTGATATTTCTTCCGGCAATCTTAATTCCAACTTTTGATTCATCTAGCCCTGCCTTTCTCATGATGTGCTCTGCATATAAGTTAAATAGGCAGGGCGACAGTATACAGCCTTGCCGGACTCCTTTCCCAATTTTGAACCAATCAGTGGTTCCGTGTCCAGTTCTCACTGTTGCTTCTTGACCCGCATATAGGTTTCTCAAGAGACAAATAAGATGGTCTGGTACTTTCATCTCTTTAAGAACTTGCCACAGTTTGTTATGATCCACACAATCAAAGGCTTTAGCATAATCAATGAAGCAGAAGTAGATGTTTTTCTGGAACTCCCTAGCTTTCTCTATGATCCAGCGTATGTTGGCAATTTGATCTCTAGTTCCTCTACCTCTTCGAAATCCTGCTTGTACTTCTGGTAGTTCTCGATCCACATACTGCTGAAGTCTAGCTTGTAGGATTTTAAGCATGACTTTACTAGCATGAGAAATGAGTGCAATGGTGCGATAGTTTGAACATTCTTTGGCACTGCCTTTCTTTGGAATTGGAATGTAAACTGATCTTTTCCAATCCTGTGGCCACTGTTGAGTTTTCCAAATTTGCTGGCAAATTGATTGTAGCACTTTTACTGCATTGTCTTTTAAGATTTTGAATAGCTCAGCTGGAATACTGTCATCTCCACTAGCTTTGTTGCTGGTCAGCTTTTCTAAGGCCCACTTCACTTCACATTCTAGGATGTCTGGCTCGAGGTCAGTGACCACCTCACTGTGATTATCAGGGACGTTAAGCTCATTCTTGTATAGTTCTTCTGTGTAATTTTGTGTAATGCTGAGTCCAAAATTTTGTAAACCGCTTAGAGAGGGCTATAAAGCACTATACAGCAGTATAAGTTTAAGTGCTATTGCTATCTTTAGGAGAATGCATACAGCAAAATAGAACTATAGACTATGGTCCTGCAGAAAGGCCCTATGCCTGAAAAATGTAAAACCAAACATGAGACAGCTTTATGTTGTCCTAGCATCTGCTCATATTGGAAGACTCAACAGGGTGGCCTAGGTCAAATGTCGGATTAATTGTTTTTATGTTTCCATATGTTGGAGCTCAGCATTGTTTTCATAAGCCATCTTCCAAATTTTATCCCCAACTGTGTCGTTAATTCCAAGGAACACTTTTTGTAGCAAAGAAATAAAAGGCTTCAAAGGAAAACATGGTAAAGATTTCACATTTGCAGTAATTATCAAGCAGTGATTACTACTAATCAAAAATCTTTGATTAAAAACGTTCCCTGGGTGTCTGTCTTGATAATTACTCTGCAATCACTAATCCTAAAATAATGTAATTGAAGTTATAGACTGATGCACTACTCAACTATTCTGAATGCTCCCACAGTCTCAGTTATCAAAAGTGGAACATGTCGTTAGCCATCAACAGAATTATCTATTCAGCACAGGAGCCTATTTTAGGGAAATAGCATGATATATAGAGAAAAGCTGAAAGGTTCAGGTGTAATGCTTGCCACAGAGTGATTGTTAAATTTGAATATTTTAATGTGAAAGAAGTGGAAATTATGCAGTACACAAAGAATAACTAGATTGACTGTTTATATTTAATTTCACATACTTTTGAATTAAAAACAGTGAGCATCAGGTAAATGCTAGGAAATTTTTTTGTTTGTTTTGCTAGTGAAGTATATAATTCTGGTCAATTGTTCATCTCATTTTTCCTAAACTATTATAAACAAAGTCCAAAATGTGGATTTATTGAGAACATCTGCATGAAGTGGTATAGAAATCTTAGTAACTGCTTAGTATCAGTTTGGCTGGTGAAAACTGAAAGGTGTTTTTCAACAAGTCTAAATTGTTTTATCTTAGATGTTTTGTAGTCTAGAACAGGGGTCCCCAACCCCCGGTCCATGGACCAGTACCGGACCATGGCATGCCAGCAACTGGTCTGCACAAACAAGCAAAGCCCCATCGGTGGGATCCAGGCAACACACAAAACCACACACCTTCTGGTCCACAGAAAAACCTCTCACCATGGAACTGGTCTCTGGTGCCCAAAAGGTTGGGGACCTCTGGTCTAGACAAGTCTAAAACTCAGCCAAACTAAATGGTCAAAGACCAGTTCAAAACTGCAAGAATAGGTAAAGTACAGAATAGGTCAGAATCCAAGTGGTCTGTCTAAAAAGTCTGTCTAGAGAGCCACATCTGGCATTGTTCCTATGACTATACTGCCTCCAGTTTTGGTCACCACGATGTAAAAAAGATGTTGAGACTCTAGAAAGGGTACAGAGAAGAGCAACAAAGATGATTGGGGGACTGGAGGCTAAAACATATAGGGAATGGTTGCTGGAATTGGGTATGTGTAGTTTAACGAAGAGAAGGGTGAGGGGTGACATGATAGCAGTGTTCCATTATCTCAGGGTCTGCCACAAAGAAGAGGGAGTCAAGCTATTCTCCAAAGCACCTGAAAGCAGGACAAGAAGCAATGGATGGAAACTAGTCAAGGAGAGAAGCAACCTAGAACTAAGGAGAAACTTCCTGACAGTTAGAACAACTAACCAGTGGAACAACCTGCCTCCAGAAGTGGTGCATGCTCCAACACTGGAAGTTTTTAAGAAGAGACTGGACAGCCATTTGTCTGAAATGGTATAGGGTTTCCTGCCTTAGCAGGGGGTTGGACAAGATGACCTCCAAGGTCCCTTCCAACTTATTATTATTATTATTATAAACGCTAAGAGCTTTTCCCCATTTTTTAAGCATGTCACCAAAGACATTCATATGGTTCATCACATGTACACATATTTCTTTCAAGAGCAATAGTCTCAAATAAATAATACTGCAAATCTTCACAGTTTCATTGCTTTTGTGCCTATCATTCTTCATTTTTCATTTCCCACATCCCTGATGATCTCACATCTCACTATTAACCAAAATCAATTCTGTTTAGCTTTCTGAGAGTAGCTGTAGTTGGATGCTATCATCTGCTTTGACATAATAACATTACTACCCCTTCTAGAATGTGGCAGTTTGATGATCTTTATCATAGTTTAGGATATCATTTGTGTTAAAAGGAAACAGCTGGCAATAGTTCTGCTGACGGCTAGCTTCAAATATAATGGCGAGTATTTAAAAAATTGCTAAATGGTGCACTATCCAGTCATATATTGTACTGCTGTGAAGTCTGAAAATTACCAATGCAAATTGAAAATGATGTGTTTCTCCTGCCACCTGACATTTTTTACCTGTTTCACATATTGTTTAAAGATGGAGGAGACAGAATATTGATACACCCTCAGTTAAATTAAGGTAAAGGTAAAGGTAAAGGTTCCCCCATACATGCATGCTAGTCGTTTCCAACTCTAGCGGCCGGTGCTCATCTCTGTTTAAAAGCCGAAGAGCCAGCACTTGTCTGAGGACATCTCTGTGATCATGTGGCTGGCATGACTAGACGCCAAAGGCGCCCGGAACGCTGTTACCTTCCCACTGTAGTGGTCCATATTTTTTTCTAGTTGCATTTTTTACGTGCTTTTGAACTGCTAGGTTGGCAGAAGCTGGGACGAGTAACAGGCACTCACTCTGTTACGCGGCACTCGGGATTTGACTCGCCAAACTGCCGACCATTTGATCGACAAGCTCAGCGTCCTAACCCACTGAGCCACCGCGTCCCCTCAGTTAAACTAGACAAGTGGTAATAATGTAATGGACCTGTAAATTTAAACAGGATTATGCCTCCAAACACTGGGTTAATGGCCAGGTATAGATTATATATTACCAACTATAGTCAATTTTCTTTTTCTTTTTTAACTCTATGAACTTAACTCTATGATCATATTTCTTATAAGAGGATTTTATTGTGTTTTATTTTTTCTTAGTGCTTTGCACTTTTATACTTGCACTAGGAACACTGACCAAGTTAGAGCTTTAAAATTATTCTCTAATTTTTTTTTTATAAATTCAGTACCAAAAAAACCCAGAGTTGTTTGCTAGTTATTACATATACTATACATTTATATATCTACTGAGAATCAGGAATTCCTGACTTTGGAGTGAGAAAATCCTTATCTAAAATGAATGTTTAACATTTATTTGCTTTTAATTTCATTTAAAGCAACCTTTTGACATGGTTTACATTTGAAACATTTTTATATTGAACGTAACTGTGATGACATTAAATGATAGCAATTATGAATAAGTTAAAAATAATTCAAATAGGACACGGTGGCTCAGTGGGTTAGGACGCTGAGCTTGTCGATCTGAAGGTCGGCAGTTTGGCGGGTCGAATCCCGAGTGCCGTGTAGCAGAGTGAGCGCCTGTTACTCGTCCCAGCTTCTGCCCACCTAGCAGTTCGAAAGCACGTAAAAATGCAAGTAGAAAAATAGGGACCACTATGGTGGGAAGGTAACAGTGTTCCGTGCGCCTTTGGCGTCTAGTCATGCCGGCCACATGACCACGGAGCCGTCCTCGGACAAGCGCTGGCTCTTCGGCTATGAAACGGAGATGAGCACCGGCCCCTAGAGTCGGAAACGACTAGCACGCATGTGCGGGGGAACCTTTACCTTTACCTAATTCAAACATGAAAGAATAGCTTTCAAGTTCAGATCTCTGAAGTATTGTTTGTTTGATAATAAGCTTGATCTTTCAAAACCAATGACTACTGATATATGTATGTATGTATGTATGTATGTATGTATGTAAGTATTGTGTAGTGGGTTCTGGACTGCATGGATGACTCTGGACAACAGGGCTCAGCATCACAGTTCTTTATTGATGTTAACGCAGACTGGAGACAAAGGGCTATTAGTCCCTCTTATATACCTAGTCAGGTATACCTGGGACCAATCCCTTTATCTGGATTTCCTGCCAAGGACTACCCTGCCAATCTGGACAGGGTACCATGCCACCTGGTGGTGTCAGTGGCTCACTACTGTGGAAACATCCCCTATATACATAACAATATATATATTGGACAGGGCATTAAACTCCCATGCAGGTTGTAGTGAGCATACTCTTCTATAAAATATATCAGTAGCTACTAATTGCTTCTCAAAAGGTTTTTTTTTTTGTAAATTCATTGAAAGGTGTAATTTAGAAAAGAGATTTAGCAAGCATCAGATGCACAAATTCTTACTTCCCCATTAGCCTTAAGTGGGGTCACTATAGGGGTCTCCCATTCTCCCCCTTCCACGGGCTCTAACACTCCTTGTTCCACCAACTTATCCAATTCGCTTTCAATCTTTTGCTTGAGAGCGAATGGGACTCTCTGTGGCTTGATACGAATGGGTGGGTTCAGCTTAAATTTAATGGTGTGTGTGTGTGTATTTACCCAGCTTGTCATTGAATATGTCTGCAAACGTTTTGCAGATGGATTCGAGACTTTTGGGCTGGATGTTATGTACTCCCCCCAGCCAAATGCCCAGGGCATCGAACCAGTCCAGCCCCACTAGACTGGTCCTCTGCCCGTCGGTCACCAGGATGTCCAAAGGACCCTGGAATTCCTTGAACCCCACATTCCTGGTGGCCTTTCCCCTGATTTTAATGGGGATATGCTGAAAATCAGACAGCAGCAATGTGCTGGGCTTTAAAGGGATTCTCCACTTGCTCCGGTCACAAATTCTTTTAAATGTCTCATATGAAATTATTTAGACTGTGGAACCAGAGTCGAGCTCCATCATGCAAGGTACCACTTGCAGATGGACCTGTATTGTAATTTTAGGCTTGAGCAACTGGTGAATCTCCGTATGAGACATGGTCCACCTGCTCCCCCCAGATTTCGGTGATTTGCGCTGCGGGGACACAGTACCTTTGAGTGCCAATGCCATGGCTTGTAATTCGTTCAGGCTGTCCCGGTTGCGATTCCGGAAGACAGCTGTGATGTGCCCCGTCTTGCTGCAGGAGCGACATTTCACAGTTCAGAATCTGCAGGTCGCTCTTGGATGGTTTCCTCCACAGCTGGCACATTTTTGGTTGGAGTAATTGGCTGTTCTTGGCTCTCTGCAGCTGCAGCTACAAACGGTGCTTTTGCTGGCCGATGATTGTTTCCAATGGCTTCCGTTATTGTCCCACCGCATTAGTTGTTTCCCGGGCCTTTGCTGTACCACATCTACCTCTGCCTCTCCATCTGTTTCTCCGTGACCATCGTATGCAGAACATTCATGGTATACTGTCCCTCCTGGGCTGCTGCCAGGATGGTGTGTGGGCTTGCCAGGGTCATTGGCTGCCTCGTGAGCCATTACCTCATCTAGGACTTCTCGCAGATTCATTGGCGGTTTTGCGAGGATTTTTTGTCAGCACTGATGGTCACTAAGCCCGAACACCACCTGGTCTCGAATTCTATCTTCGAGATCAGGAAATTTGCACAAACAGGCAGCCTGTCTCAGAGCTGCGATGTAGTGCGATGTTGTCTCGCCCAGGAGCTGGATGCGCTGAGAGAATTGGAACCGCCAAAAGATTGGGGCCCTCAACGGCATGAAATGCTCCATGAGTTCTCCATATGGGACGGATGCGACGGGCATCAGTGAGCACAATCCGACGGCCACATCGTACACGTCCCGGCCACTGAGGCACAGCAGGGCTGCTGCTTTCATCTGGTCTTCCATGATCCGGTTGATCAGCAGATACCCTTCGATCCATCCCAGGTGCGCTTCCCACCACTCGGGTTCATCAATTTTGAAATGGAATTCATTGGTCTGTCCGAACTTAGCCATGGTGCACCTGGTCCATTGATGCAGCTTTGCTAGGAAGACTTCTTGGGAAAGATTTGCCTTTCCTCCTTTCCTAGTGACTTCAGCAATTTGTGAACAGCAATCCCATCCTCATCGACACTATTGTGTAGTGGGTTCTGGACCACATGGATGACTGCGGACAACAGGGTTCAGCATAACAGTTCTTTATTGATGTTAACACAGACTGGAGACAAAGGACTATTAGCCCCTCTTATATACCTAGCCAGGTATACCTGGGACCAATCCCCTTATCTGGATTTCCTGCCAAGGACTACCCTGTCAATCTGGACAGGGTACCATGCCACCTGGTGGTGTCAGTGGCTCACTACTGTGGAAACATCCCCTATATACATAACAATATATATATTGGACAGGGCATTAAACTCCCATGCAGGTTGTAGTGAGCATACTCTTCTGTAAAATCTATCAGTAGCTACTAATTGCTTCTCAAAAGGTTTTTTTTTTTTGTAAATTCATTGAAAGGTGTAATTTAGAAAAGAGATTTAGCAAGCAGCAGATAGAACAAGTAAAGATTTTTCTGCGGGATGAAGAAAGTGGACGGTGGGGGAATTAGTGTGACTTTGTAATTTAGCTCAGAACTTTAACAAGAGGGACAATTTAAAATTAAGCTCAAAACTCTTTTATAAAGACTGATATCTTACAATATATGCAAAAGACAAATTTAATGAAAAATCCCCCAATATGCTTCTATTTCAAATGCTGATTTTTTTAAAAAAAAATATTTAGTGTGTTTATAACAGTAATATGGGGACCATCCCATGGTGTTCATTTCATTTGCTAGAATAAAAAATTGTAATGGACAAACATCTTCAACATTATATTGGTCTGGTTTGGAAATAAGGTAAATTACATCCCCAAATATAGCAAGTAGCTTAGAGATAGTCTTCAATTTACCATCACTATAGGGACCAGAAAATTCATTGTTTTTTTTTTTTTTTTTTTTATTAAAAAGTTTTTCAATACATTTTAATTATAACATCCCATTCCCCACCCCTCCCCCGCCCTCTCCCACCCTCTTACCCTCCCTCTCCCCCCTCCCCCCCCAGACTTCCCAGAGCTAGATACAAGGTATAAAAAATAAGATAACCAATCATAAATGCCCATATGCTAACAATAATAACCTATTAATTCTCTCGCGCTTTAGCTCTTATAAATTGACTACAAGCAATATACTTATTCAAATGCTAAATAAAACTTTTTAGTCCCATATTTATTCTGGATGTAATCAATCCATTTCTTCCACTCCACAATATATCGTTGTTGAGAATGGTCTTTCAAATATGCTGAAATCTTTGCCATCTCCGCCAGGTTGGAAACTTTTAAAGTCCATTCCTCTAAAGTCGGCAGTTCTTGCTTCTTCCAATATTGCCCTATTAAAAGTCTCGCTGCCGTAATTAAGTTCAACATCAAATTAATGTCCAACACAATAGTATCAGTAATAATACCCAGTAAAAACAATTGCGGACAAAACTTTATCCTTTTCTTGAATATCTTCTGCATATTCCACCAGATTTTAATCCAAAATGGTTTGATCTTTTTGCAAGTCCACCATATATGAAAATACGTTGCGTCTTCGCCACCACATCTCCAACATTTAGGCTGATAGTTTGGATACATACTTGCTAACTTTCTAGGATCTAAATGCCATCTGTAAAACATTTTATAAAAGTTCTCTCTTAAATTTTGAGCTTGGGTAAATTTCACATTTCTCACCCAGATCTTTTCCCAAGTATCCATTGTGATGACTTCCTGAATGTTCTGTGCCCATTTTATCATACAGTCCTTAACAATTTCTGTTTCTGAGTCAATCTCTATCAATGCAAGATATATCCGTTTGATATGCGCTGGTCCCTGATTTCTAATTTGTTTTACCAGATTTTCATCATCCCTCAAAAAACCAATCTTCTGATCTTCTTTCCACCTGGCTTGTAATTGTCCATATTGAAACCAAGTTTGTACTATCTTTTTTTCTCGTAAAAGATTGTATGACTTCAAACACCATACATTCCTCTCCAAAGTCAAAATTTCCTTATATGTAATCACATCATGTTTAAATCCAACATTTATATTCTCTATTGCGTGTTTGGGTATTGCCCATAACGGTATCTTATAATTTAATTTTTGTCTGTGCTTTTTCCAAACTCTCAACAAAGCATACCTCAAAATATGCATTTTAAAAACATTATCTACCTTTTTGTCATATAGTAAATATGCGTGCCAGCCAAATAACAAGTCATGCCCTTCAAGATTTAAGAGTCTCCCCTGTGTCAAATTAATCCAATCACTTATAGCTGATAATGCAGCAGCTTCATAATATAATTTAAAATTGGGCATTCTTAGACCACCTCTTTCGCGTGTATCCTGCATAATTTTAAATTTGACCCGTGGCCTTTTCCCTGCCCAAACAAATTTATTGATACCCTTCTGCCACTCCTCCAAATTTGAATCCTTTTTGAGAATGGGTATCATTTGAAACAAAAATAAAAATTTTGGCAGAACATTCATTTTTACTGCTGCAATTCTTCCCAATAATGATAGTTGTAATTTTTTCCAACTATCCAATTCTTTTTGCACTTTATTCCATAACTTTTCATAATTATTTTTATATAATTTAACATTTGAGGGTGCTAGATATACCCCCAAATATTTAACCCTTTCAACAATTTCAAATCCAGTTAAGCTTTCTATAAAAACCTTTTGTGATACTGTCATATTTTTAGATAAAATTTTAGTTTTTTGTATATTAATCTTAAATCCAGAAACTTTCCCATATTGAAATATTAACTCCATCAATTCCATAACAGAATTTTCTGGATGTGTCAAAGTAATAACCAGATCATCCGCAAAAGCCCTCAATTTATAGTCCTGATCTCTTATTTGAATTCCCTTAATTGTTTCCGAATTCCGTATTTTAATCAATAATATCTCCAATGTTAAAACAAATAATAAAGGTGATAACGGGCAACCCTGCCTCGTACCCTTTTCAATATTGCATATTTCAGTCAAACTATTATTAACAATTATTCGAGCTGTTTGCTTCTGGTATATTGCCCTAATTGGCTGTAAAAATTCATCCCCAAAATTCATTTTATCTAATACTTTCAACAGAAATTTCCAATCCAATTGATCAAAGGCTTTTTCAGCATCCAAAAAGATCAATGCTGCAGGGATCTGGTTATTCCTTTCCAAAAATTCCAACAAGTCAACTATATGTCTCACATTATTTTTCATTTGTCTACCACTTATAAACCCAGTTTGATCACCATGAATCACCTGTTGCAATACCCTCATAAGTCTACTAGCTAACACCTTAGCAAATATCTTGTAGTCCGTATTCAAAAGTGAAATTGGCCTATAATTTTTTGCTTGAGTAACATCCTGATCTTCCTTAGGAATTAAAGAAATAAAAGCAGTTTTCCAAGACGGGGGTACTCCTCCCCCCTTTTGAATTGTCTGAAACAGTTCCTTTAATGGCTTTATCATCTCAAACTGTAGATTTTTATAATACACAGCAGTCAAACCATCGGTGCCTGGTGCTTTACTTACTTTTAACTGTTTAATTGCCAAATATATTTCTTCCTCAGTTATCAACTGATTCATTTCTTCTTTTTGCTCTTGCGTAAGAACCGGAATATTAAAATCTTTTAAATATAAATCAATGTCCGTTTCGTTAATCTTGTCGCTAGCATATAATTTAGAAAAAAAATCAGCAAAGGTTTCCTTAATAAGATTCTGTTGATACACAATCTTTCCCTTATGTTCTATTTTGTCTATATTAGAAACCCTTTGCTTCTTTCTTAACATATATGCTAACCATCTGCCTGGTTTATTGGCATTGCAAAAAGTATTATGCCTTGCAAACCGTAGATTAGTTGCCACCTGATCAGCCATTAACTTATCAAATTGTCCTCTTAATAACTTAATAGTCTCTTTAATCTTCACATCCGATGGGTTCAAAATTAAAGCCTTTTCTTTTTCTTTAATCTCTGTCTCTAATTCTTTCCTCCTAAATTCCAAATTGCGTCTATATTTGTTATTAAGATATATCAACACTCCTCTCATATATGCCTTACTAGCATCCCATACCATTTCCATAGAAGTACCCTTATGCATATTCATTTCAAAAAAAACCTTCATCTGTTTCTTACACTCTTCCACATTTTTCTGATTTCTGAACAAATTCTCATTTAAACGCCAGGAACGTCGTTCTCTAATGTCGTTTCCAATCTCCAGCCAAACTGGACTGTGATCAGACATAGTCTTTGAACAAATCTTTATCCTCTTAGTTCTAAAAAAAAGATCATTAGACAATAATATAAAATCAATCCTGGAAAAAGATTGGTGTCTATCTGAAAAAAAAGTATAGTCTCTTTCTTGTAAGTTTCTCTCCCTCCAAACATCACGTAATTCCATATCGTCCATCATCTCAAAAAAAGATTTAGGCAATTTAGCATGACTTGGGGTACTTCTGTAGGATCCACTCTTATCCATTTGTACATCCAAAACACCATTCCAGTCTCCCATAAAAATAAAAGATTTGTAATCCAATTGGGTAATCCTGCTGTGTAATAAACTATAAAAGTCAGCTTGCTGTTGATTAGGTGCGTATAATCCAACCAAAAGAGTTCTTTTACCTTCTAATAACAAGTCCACAATAACATATCTTCCTTGTTGATCAGCTTCAATTAATTCTGCCGTGATTGTATTCTTGACATAAATAACCACTCCATTTTTCTTGTTAACTGCAGACGCAGTAAATTGTGTACCTAATCTTGAATTTGATAAATACTTTTGGTCCATAACTCTAATATGTGTTTCTTGTAAACAAATAACGTCAGTCTTAAATTGCTTTAAATATTGAAAAATTTTCTTTCTCTTTTGTAATGAGTTTAATCCATTAACGTTCCAAGTTAAAAACTTAGTCACCATTTCTGGCAACCCGAAGCTTTTGAAGCGCGTCATCCAAAATCCCTTTTACATTTTTAGGTCGCGCTCCTCCCACAGCTTGGCTATAGGTACATTTTGGAAGTTCCACAACAATCTGCTGGTCTAAGTCTTGCTCACGTCTGGCTCTTCTCGAAGCAGCTCGAGTAACCCTCTGATCCTTTGCTTCCTCTATTGTTGAAATTTGAATCACTCCTGGTGCAGTCTCATCTATTTGTGTTCCTTCAGCATCATATGACTTTCCCTCCTTTGTTGGTTCCAGAAGTGGTATGGGGATTACTTTTAAAACATTGCTATAGAAATCACGTGCCTGCAGGACTGTAGCAAGACGGTATCTGGTATCTTCAAACATTACCACCATACCCACTGGAATCTCCCATCTAAACCTGACATCACGTCGCTTAAGCTCCTGTGCCAGAAATGCAAATTCCTTTCGTTTCCTTAGAATTTTTGGAGGGATCTCTTTCAAAACCAAAACTTCTTGGTCTGCAATCACAAGCTTTGTATTATAAGAAACTTGAATAACTTCATTCCTGATTGCTCTCTTTGTAAAATAAACAACCACATCTCTTGGTAATTTTCTTTGTCTCGCAATCCAGGAGTTAACACGAAAAATTTTGTCTATATCTTCTGCAATTCCTTCAGCTGGCCTTCCCAGCACGTCTTCAAGAGCAACAGAAACTAATTTTCTCAAGTCTTCCTTTAAATTCTCCTTAAGGCCCCTAATCCGCACAGCAAACTCCATTTCATGATATTGTACCAATGTCAGGTCATAATCAATTTTATCCACCACATTTTCAGTCTCTAATATCTTTGCATCCAATTTAATATTATTTTGAGTAAGGTCCTCCACTCTTTCATCAAGGCGCTCAATACATGTCGCCATGCCTTGAAATACATGCAAGATTTCCTCCCTTATTACTGTAAACTTTTCTGTCAGCTTCTCATCCATCTTCTCATCTATCATCACAGCCAAATGTTGTGAATGTTTTTCCAGAGCATCTTCCAAAACTTTTACTGTTAAGACAGGCGAAGGTAAAGATGCAGGAGGTGCTAACACTTGCGCTGTAGATTGCGGCAGAGGGGAAGCCCCCGTAGTTTTAAGAAGTTTAGAAGCAGATTTAGCCGCCATCTTTTCCCTCTTTTGCAACTACGCACTTTCACTTTCTAGGTCTTCTATGTGGATTGAGCCAAAGTTCAAAAGTTCACTTACTCCTTAATCTCTTGCATCGCTCTGCCTGCATTCATAATCTTCCAAAGTCCATTCTTGTAGGCAGGGATGGTTGCGTTCGCCTTGTTCTGCTCCCAGAAAAACGGAGCAGACACGCTGCGCAGCCCGGAGAAATCCAAGCTTCGGGGGGGGCTCAATCTTCCAGCCGCCAGAACTTTAAGTCCTGGCGGCCCCAGAGAGCCCCTCCCCTACTTGGATACTCACCCCCTCCTCTTCTCCCGAGGAGGGGGCTTCCGAACCGCCGAAACAGCTGATCGGCGCTGTTTTCGGCGGTTCTACAAAGCCGCGAAGCTGACAAGCTAAAATCAGCTGTCGGCGGCGGCGCCTTGCCACCCGGAAGTCAGAAAATTCATTGTTAAGAGGTGTGATCATTAAGTAAGGCATTACATGACCACACCCAATTTTATGACTTTTTTTGCTGGATCATTAAGTGAATCACAACTGGTCTTGCAATATTAACTGAAACAACAGGTACATGAAGATAGGGAGGAGTTTGTCTAGTTATGATACAGGTATGTTTTCCCTCAAAGGTTGTGTATATAGCTCCCTATTCCGTGGGCTGAAGGAGAGGGTGTAGAAAAACTACTTTTACACTTAGGTGGAGATTGTAAAGATGCAGGGGAGGTTCAGGTGTATTGTCAAGTAGCAGCAGAATTTTAAAGAAAATTGTGTTTTCCAAGCAATGTTTACTTACATCTCATAACCAATTTTCAAAGAGTCATCTAAGCCTTCTGACTGAATCAGTAAATACATGGATAAAGTGAACTCGTTTATGTTTTTAGCCCATTTGGGTCCTCTGTTGATCAGAAATGGCCTAAGCTTGACTCTAGTGATATTTCCGCCCCACAGTGAACTTATTCTGTCCTTGAATAGTTTATATCCAAGCATTGCTTTGGACTCTGTATACATAGGTCTGTTCTGACAGGTTTTTTTCCCCCAGAACAACCCAGTTTCATCCACAATGAATATCTGTTCAGACAAATAGTTTCCTTCTGTTATATAGGAACTGGTTTCATCAAGGTCACCCAGGAAAAATTGAACAGCTTCATCATGCTTGCAGCTTCACCTGATGTGTGTGTGTAGCGCTAATGACATCTTCACTGAACCTTCATAAACCAGCCACTGCTAGCAGTGAATGTTTCAGTGGACTCCTCATGTCTTATTCTGAATTAAAAGAAGTTGGACTCCTCTTCTGTATTTGATGTTCATGCCAATATATATAAGCAGTTTCAGGCATGAGCCATTTTTAAAACTGAATACATGCCTGGTGCTCATTTAATCACCTCTCTGATCCTGTCCTTATCCTTCAGAATATTGGAAATAGTGGAATGGGACGCGGTGGCTCAGTGGCTTAGGACGCTGAGCTTGTTGATCAGAAGGTCAGCAGTTTGGCGGGTCGAATCCCGAGTGCCACATAACAGAGTGAGCACCTGTTACTTGTCCCAGCTTCTGCCAACCTAGCAGTTCGAAAGCACATAAAAATGCAAGTAGGAAAATAGGGACCACTCCGGTGGGAAGGTAACAGTGTTCCGTGCGCCTTTGGCGTCTAGTCATGCCGGCCACTTGACCACGGAGACATCCTCGGACAAACGCTGGCTCTTTGGCTTTGAAACGGAGATGAGCACCGGCCCCTAGAGTTGGAAACAACTAGCACGCATGTGCGGGGGAACCTTTACCTTTTATATATATATATATATATATATATATACACACACACACATACATACATATATATGTATATGTATATATATATACATATATATGTATATATATATATATATACACATACACACAGCAACATATTTTAAATTCATTTATTTACTATATTAAATATTTGTTTAAATGATGCATCTTTTTTCTTAACTGATTCCTCTCCCTGCTTCTTTTCTTGATCAGTTTTTTCCCTTAGTTACAGAATCTGATCCTTAACCATGAAAGAAAATGAATCGTGAAGGCAAGATTCTATATCCAGTCCAGTTGTGAAGAAAAGCCAGTGTTTGCAGGAAAGAATAAAAACCTATCAAATAGTTTGAAAAAATGAAGATCATGAGTTTAGAGAACAGATAGATAATTCATAGTGATTCAGCTGCATTTTATCTTCAGGTTGGGTCTCCGCACTTTGTACGATTTAGTCATTTTCTCTCATACACAGAAATCATAGTCACAATGGAAACACACTGAGAGGAAGGAAGGAAGGAAGGAAGGAAGGAAGGAAGGAAGGAAGGAAGGAAGGAAG
>JAKJMR010033074.1:0-19792 GCA_024449315.1 Daboia siamensis
GATAGATAGATAGATAGATAGATAGATAGATAGATAGATAGATAGATAGATCAGGGCTTTTCAACCTTTTCACCCATTGTACCACTTTTAGGATAAGGCAATGTCCAAGTACCACCAGTCTCCCAGGAAGGTGTTAAAAACTTGACCAAAAAAAGAGGGGGAAAAGTAAAGTACAGGTAGTCCTCTACTTACAACAATTCATTTAGTGACTGTTCAAAGTTACGATGGCACTGAAAAAGTGATTTATGACCATTTTTCACACTTATGGCCATTGTAGCATCCCCAGGGTCATGTGATTTATATTCAGATGTTTGGCAACCGATTCATATTTATGATGGTCACAGTGTCCCAGGGTCATGTGATCACCTTTTGCAACCTTCTGACAAGCAAAGTTAGTGGGGAAACCAGATTCACTTAACAATCATGTTACTAATTTAATCTCTCCCTCTCTTTCTCTCCCTCTCTCCCTCTCTCTATTTTTCTCTCTCTCTCCCTCCCTCTTTCTCTCTCTTCTTATCTCTCTCTCTCTTTATCTCTCTCCCTCTGTCTCTCTCCCTTTCTCTCCCTCTCTTTCTCTCTCCCTCTCCCTCTCTTCTCCCTCTTTCTTTCTCCCTCCCTTTCTCTCTTTCTTTCCCTCTCTCTCTTTCTCTCTCCCTCTCTTTCTCTCTTTCCCTCTCTCTTTCTCTCCCTATTTCTTTTCTCTCTCCCTCCCTCTTTCTTTCTCTCTCTTTCTCTCTCTCCCTCTTTTTCTCTCTCTCTTTCTTCCTTCTCTTTCTCTCCCTCTTTCTCTTTCTTTCCCTCTCTCTCTTCCTCCCTCCGTCTCTCCCATTGTCCCTTCCTTCTTTCCTTTTCTTCCTTCCCTCCCTCTTTGTCCTTTCCTCCTTCACTCCCTTCCATTGTCCCTTCCTTCCTTCCTTCCTTCCTTCCTTCCTTCCTTCCTTCCTTCCTTCCTTCCTTCCTTCCTTCCTTCCTTCCTTCCTTCCTTCCTTCTTTCTTTCTCCCAGCACTGGCCAAGGGCAAGCAGGACAAAGCTGCTGTCAAGCCCGAGCTCGACAATCAACCGGGTGTGGGGTGGGGAATCCGCGTAGCAACCCGGCTACTTGGCGTGCCAGCCGCTCTTTGCTCTGCCGATCAGCTGGGAGGCTGAGACTCTGGATTTGATGACACCGACCAGCGGAGAGCACTGCTGATCAGTCGGGAGGCTTGGACTCCAGATCTGATGCCGCTGACAAGCTGGAAGTCTCAGTGGGGGGCCCTGACACCTCCAAACAGCCGGGAGCGTTGGCAACTTTCTCTTGTGGCCACCAGTCAGTTGGGAGTGCTGGTGCTTTGAAGCAGGAGTGGCTGTCAAGCCCCGGGCTCAACAATCAACCGGGGGGTGGTATCCGCACAGCAACCCAGCTACCTCTCTCCCCCATTCTTTAAAAATATTTAAAATAAAATACAGGATGTGTTGTTTTGGATGTGAGCTTCTCAAAATCTCTTTCATCTTGCCAAAAGCATGCATAGCTTTCAGCTATTCTTGATCATGTTTGGGGCCCTAACCTCACAAAAGCTTTTAATGGTTTCACAGATCGGAGTGCCTGGCAGGTCAGGTAGCCGGGTTTGTGCGTGGATTCCCCTGCCCTCCAGTTGCAGGGTCCTGTGGTCATTTGATAACTTTTTGTTACCTTTTGATAAGCAAAGTCAATGAGAAGCCAGATTCACTTAACAACCATGTTATTAACTTTACAACTGCTGTGATTTACTTAACAACTGGAACAAGGAAGATCATAAAATAGGGCAAAACTCACTGAACAACTGCCTCGGTTAGTCATGGAAATTTTGGACTCAGTTATGGTAATAAGTCAAGGAGTACCTGGACTTTTGTCTATTTTATTTATACTTTAAAATTAAGTTAAGTATATTTGGTATAAAAATCTAATCCAGAGGATTGGAATGGCCAATTGCAATTCCACTTTAATATATATATTAAAGCCTATCAGTTTTTGCAGCATAACTGTCTGTTCTCTGGAGATGCCTACTATTTTTTTATTTAAACATTTTTTTTAAAAAAAATCACCCTTTACCAATTACTGCACAGGAATTAATTATGGACCATGTGAGACTCCTATTTTACCACTTTGTTTACAATTTTCTCTCTTTATGAATCACATATTCAGGATAATGCACCTTTTAAAACCTTGACAGTGCAATTACGTGCAAGCCTATTCAAAGGCTAATCCAACTTATTTCAGCAGGCCTTATTCTCAGGTGGATAAATAGAAAATTATACCCAAAGGACTTTTATGACTCAAATTCATTGGAATGTCTTCTCCTTGTAGGAAAAAGAAAATATGAAATGTCTTCATGCTCGCATATATGAGGGAGTAACAGTTCATTTCATTATATTAGCCTAAGGAACTTACAGTCAGAGATCAACTGGATACAGCATATTAATGAGAAGATGAACAAAATGAAGACTCTCTTAACTCAGAAACCAAACAGCCTAACTGAAGTAGCAGTGAAGAAGCCAGTTCATGGCTTCCTGAGTCAAATGCTGCAATAGAGGATTCAGGCACTTTATTGGAATCAAGGCCACTTAACCTTTGAGAATGTCACCACAGATGTGTGCAAACCAAAAGTGTCTAAGGATAAATAAGAGTTCTCTTGCAAAGAAAGTCTTGAATAGAGGTTTTGCACAGATTTCAATAAATCATGTTGTTATTCCTCAGCAATGCTAGATTGGAGGGTGAAGAAATGCAGCCTGTTTCTGGCTTTCTCAGAATGATATTGTGGAATGGGTTACCTTTTGTAACACTTCATTATTTGATGTGCTGTTCTATGAAGACTTTTTGAATCCTGGACACAAATGATAGCTGCTACTTCCTCCCACTCCTCTCCTCCCCATGCTTAATTTGGTTATTCATTTGGATTGCTTACTGGAAGCAGCAGCTTCAAGCACAATACTAATTGCATTGTAACTCTCATCTTCTCTGATATTTCCTTGAGCTGGCTGTGGCAGAATCCATCATCTGGAAAGCTTGTGTTTCCCTCACAGGGAAGAAAAAAAAATATAAGCAAGGAAATGAACAATTTGAACACAAACAAGCCTTCAGAGTAACTTTTGAAGCAAAAAGACAAGGGTGTAATGACAAAAAAAAAATGAGATCAGAAAGATTCTTAAAAAGAAAACAATTAAAACATTACAGATAACACTTACCCTACTAAGTACATTGCTATGATATCTTGTGTTAATCAAATGAGTAAGTGATCCTCTACATTCTTTGAACAATACATGTATTGTATTAATACTGCTGTTGAGTAGGATAATTATCCTTTCCGCATCACCACGGTGGTGCAGTGGTTAGAATGCAGTATTGCAGGCTAATTCAGCTCACTTCCAGGAGTTTGATCCTGACTTCAGCCACAAGATTGACTCAACCTTACATCCTTCTGAGATCAGAAAAATGAGGACCCAGATTGTTGGGAGAAATATGTGACTCTGTAAACCGCTTGTTGTTGTTGTTAGCTGCGAAGTTGTGTCTGACCCATCGCGACCCTATGGACAACATTCCTCCAGGCCTTCCTGTCCTCTACCATCTTCTGGAGTCCATCTAAGCTCACGCCTACTGCTTCAGTGACTCCATCCAGCCACCTCATTCTCTGTCATCCCCTTCTTCTATTGCCCTCGATCTTTCCCAGCATTAGGCTCTTCTCCAGTGAGTCTTTCCTTCTCATTAGGTGGCCAAAGTATTTGAGTTTTAGCTTCAGGATCTGGCCTTCTAAAGAGCAGTCAGGATTGATCTCCTCTAGGAGATTTGATCGCCTTGCAGTCCAAGGGACTCGCAGGAGTCTTCTCCAGCACCATAGTTTGATTGCCTTGCAGTCCAAGGGACTCGCAGGAGTCTTCTCCAGCACCATAGTTCAAACGCCTCAATTCTTTGGCACTCAGCCTTTTTTATGGTCCAACTTTCACTGCCATACATTGCAACTGGGAAGACCATAGCCTTGACTATACACACTTTTGTTGACAGGGTGATGAGCCTTGGTGGAGCAGTGGGCTAATGCCTCCTTAAGTAACACCAGCTGCCTGCAATTAGTGCAGGTTCGCATCCCACCAGGCTCAAGGTTGACTCAGCCTTCCATCCTTCCGAGGTAGGTAAAATGAGGACCGAGATTGTTGGGGGCAATAAGCTGACTTTGTAATAATGCCACTTGGGGTGTGTGTGAAAGCCCTAACAAGCAGGCATATACATAGAATGAAGGCTACTGCTAAGCTTGTAAAGCCGCCCTGAGTCTTCGGAGAAGGGCGGGATATAAATGTAATAAAAATAAATAAAAAATAAATAAATGTCTCTGCTTTTTAGTGTGCTGTCTAGATTTGCCATGGCTTTCCTCCCGAGGAGCAAGCGTCTTTTAATTTCTTGGCTACAGTCCCCATCTGCAGTGATCTTGGAGCCCAGGAAAATAAAATCTTTCACTACCTCCATTTCTTCCCCATCTATTTGCCAGGAATTGAGAGGGCCAGATGCCATGATCTTGGTTTTCTTAATGTTAAGTTTCAACCCAAGTTTTGCACTCTCCTTCTTCACCCTCAACAAGAGGCTCTTTAGTTCTTCTTCACTTTCTGCCATTAGAGTGGTATCATCTGCGTATCTAAGGTTGTTGATATTTCTTCCGGCAATCTTAATTCCAACTTTTGATTCATCTAGCCCTGCCTTTCTCATGATGTGCTCTGCATATAAGTTAAATAGGCAGGGCGACAGTATACAGCCTTGCCGGACTCCTTTCCCAATTTTGAACCAATCAGTGGTTCTGTGTCCAGTTCTCACTGTTGCTTCTTGACCCGCATATAGGTTTCTCAAGAGACAAATAAGATGGTCTGGTACTTTCATCTCTTTAAGAACTTGCCACAGTTTGTTATGATCCACACAATCAAAGGCTTTAGCATAATCAATGAAGCAGAAGTAGATGTTTTTCTGGAACTCCCTAGCTTTCTCTATGATCCAGCGTATGTTGGCAATTTGATCTCTAGTTCCTCTACCTCTTCGAAATCCTGCTTGTACTTCTGGTAGTTCTCGATCCACATACTGCTGAAGTCTAGCTTGTAGGATTTTAAGCATGACTTTACTAGCATGAGA
This sequence comes from Daboia siamensis, assembly GCA_024449315.1. Taxonomy (NCBI): domain Eukaryota; kingdom Metazoa; phylum Chordata; class Lepidosauria; order Squamata; family Viperidae; genus Daboia; species Daboia siamensis. Next base: position 5,124 of record JAKJMR010033074.1, read on the forward strand.
AATGAGTGCAATGGTGCGATAGTTTGAACATTCTTTGGCACTGCCTTTCTTTGGAATTGGAATGTAAACTGATCTTTTCCAATCCTGTGGCCACTGTTGAGTTTTCCAAATTTGCTGGCAAATTGATTGTAGCACTTTTACTGCATTGTCTTTTAAGATTTTGAATAGCTCAGCTGGAATACTGTCATCTCCACTAGCTTTGTTGCTGGTCAGCTTTTCTAAGGCCCACTTCACTTCACATTCTAGGATGTCTGGCTCGAGGTCAGTGACCACCTCACTGTGATTATCAGGGACGTTAAGCTCATTCTTGTATAGTTCTTCTGTGTAATTTTGTGTAATGCTGAGTCCAAAATTTTGTAAACCGCTTAGAGAGGGCTATAAAGCACTATACAGCAGTATAAGTTTAAGTGCTATTGCTATCTTTAGGAGAATGCATACAGCAAAATAGAACTATAGACTATGGTCCTGCAGAAAGGCCCTATGCCTGAAAAATGTAAAACCAAACATGAGACAGCTTTATGTTGTCCTAGCATCTGCTCATATTGGAAGACTCAACAGGGTGGCCTAGGTCAAATGTCGGATTAATTGTTTTTATGTTTCCATATGTTGGAGCTCAGCATTGTTTTCATAAGCCATCTTCCAAATTTTATCCCCAACTGTGTCGTTAATTCCAAGGAACACTTTTTGTAGCAAAGAAATAAAAGGCTTCAAAGGAAAACATGGTAAAGATTTCACATTTGCAGTAATTATCAAGCAGTGATTACTACTAATCAAAAATCTTTGATTAAAAACGTTCCCTGGGTGTCTGTCTTGATAATTACTCTGCAATCACTAATCCTAAAATAATGTAATTGAAGTTATAGACTGATGCACTACTCAACTATTCTGAATGCTCCCACAGTCTCAGTTATCAAAAGTGGAACATGTCGTTAGCCATCAACAGAATTATCTATTCAGCACAGGAGCCTATTTTAGGGAAATAGCATGATATATAGAGAAAAGCTGAAAGGTTCAGGTGTAATGCTTGCCACAGAGTGATTGTTAAATTTGAATATTTTAATGTGAAAGAAGTGGAAATTATGCAGTACACAAAGAATAACTAGATTGACTGTTTATATTTAATTTCACATACTTTTGAATTAAAAACAGTGAGCATCAGGTAAATGCTAGGAAATTTTTTTGTTTGTTTTGCTAGTGAAGTATATAATTCTGGTCAATTGTTCATCTCATTTTTCCTAAACTATTATAAACAAAGTCCAAAATGTGGATTTATTGAGAACATCTGCATGAAGTGGTATAGAAATCTTAGTAACTGCTTAGTATCAGTTTGGCTGGTGAAAACTGAAAGGTGTTTTTCAACAAGTCTAAATTGTTTTATCTTAGATGTTTTGTAGTCTAGAACAGGGGTCCCCAACCCCCGGTCCATGGACCAGTACCGGACCATGGCATGCCAGCAACTGGTCTGCACAAACAAGCAAAGCCCCATCGGTGGGATCCAGGCAACACACAAAACCATACACCTTCTGGTCCACAGAAAAACCTCTCACCATGGAACTGGTCTCTGGTGCCCAAAAGGTTGGGGACCTCTGGTCTAGACAAGTCTAAAACTCAGCCAAACTAAATGGTCAAAGACCAGTTCAAAACTGCAAGAATAGGTAAAGTACAGAATAGGTCAGAATCCAAGTGGTCTGTCTAAAAAGTCTGTCTAGAGAGCCACATCTGGCATTGTTCCTATGACTATACTGCCTCCAGTTTTGGTCACCACGATGTAAAAAAGATGTTGAGACTCTAGAAAGGGTACAGAGAAGAGCAACAAAGATGATTGGGGGACTGGAGGCTAAAACATATAGGGAATGGTTGCTGGAATTGGGTATGTGTAGTTTAACGAAGAGAAGGGTGAGGGGTGACATGATAGCAGTGTTCCATTATCTCAGGGTCTGCCACAAAGAAGAGGGAGTCAAGCTATTCTCCAAAGCACCTGAAAGCAGGACAAGAAGCAATGGATGGAAACTAGTCAAGGAGAGAAGCAACCTAGAACTAAGGAGAAACTTCCTGACAGTTAGAACAACTAACCAGTGGAACAACCTGCCTCCAGAAGTGGTGCATGCTCCAACACTGGAAGTTTTTAAGAAGAGACTGGACAGCCATTTGTCTGAAATGGTATAGGGTTTCCTGCCTTAGCAGGGGGTTGGACAAGATGACCTCCAAGGTCCCTTCCAACTTATTATTATTATTATTATAAACGCTAAGAGCTTTTCCCCATTTTTTAAGCATGTCACCAAAGACATTCATATGGTTCATCACATGTACACATATTTCTTTCAAGAGCAATAGTCTCAAATAAATAATACTGCAAATCTTCACAGTTTCATTGCTTTTGTGCCTATCATTCTTCATTTTTCATTTCCCACATCCCTGATGATCTCACATCTCACTATTAACCAAAATCAATTCTGTTTAGCTTTCTGAGAGTAGCTGTAGTTGGATGCTATCATCTGCTTTGACATAATAACATTACTACCCCTTCTAGAATGTGGCAGTTTGATGATCTTTATCATAGTTTAGGATATCATTTGTGTTAAAAGGAAACAGCTGGCAATAGTTCTGCTGACGGCTAGCTTCAAATATAATGGCGAGTATTTAAAAAATTGCTAAATGGTGCACTATCCAGTCATATATTGTACTGCTGTGAAGTCTGAAAATTACCAATGCAAATTGAAAATGATGTGTTTCTCCTGCCACCTGACATTTTTTACCTGTTTCACATATTGTTTAAAGATGGAGGAGACAGAATATTGATACACCCTCAGTTAAATTAAGGTAAAGGTAAAGGTAAAGGTTCCCCCATACATGCATGCTAGTCGTTTCCAACTCTAGCGGCCGGTGCTCATCTCCGTTTAAAAGCCGAAGAGCCAGCACTTGTCTGAGGACATCTCTGTGATCATGTGGCTGGCATGACTAGACGCCAAAGGCGCCCGGAACGCTGTTACCTTCCCACTGTAGTGGTCCATATTTTTTTCTAGTTGCATTTTTTACGTGCTTTTGAACTGCTAGGTTGGCAGAAGCTGGGACGAGTAACAGGCACTCACTCTGTTACGCGGCACTCGGGATTTGACTCGCCAAACTGCCGACCATTTGATCGACAAGCTCAGCGTCCTAACCCACTGAGCCACCGCGTCCCCTCAGTTAAACTAGACAAGTGGTAATAATGTAATGGACCTGTAAATTTAAACAGGATTATGCCTCCAAACACTGGGTTAATGGCCAGGTATAGATTATATATTACCAACTATAGTCAATTTTCTTTTTCTTTTTTAACTCTATGAACTTAACTCTATGATCATATTTCTTATAAGAGGATTTTATTGTGTTTTATTTTTTCTTAGTGCTTTGCACTTTTATACTTGCACTAGGAACACTGACCAAGTTAGAGCTTTAAAATTATTCTCTAATTTTTTTTTTATAAATTCAGTACCAAAAAAACCCAGAGTTGTTTGCTAGTTATTACATATACTATACATTTATATATCTACTGAGAATCAGGAATTCCTGACTTTGGAGTGAGAAAATCCTTATCAAAAATGAATGTTTAACATTTATTTGCTTTTAATTTCATTTAAAGCAACCTTTTGACATGGTTTACATTTGAAACATTTTTATATTGAACGTAACTGTGATGACATTAAATGATAGCAATTATGAATAAGTTAAAAATAATTCAAATAGGACACGGTGGCTCAGTGGGTTAGGACGCTGAGCTTGTCGATCTGAAGGTCGGCAGTTTGGCGGGTCGAATCCCGAGTGCCGTGTAGCAGAGTGAGCGCCTGTTACTCGTCCCAGCTTCTGCCCACCTAGCAGTTCGAAAGCACGTAAAAATGCAAGTAGAAAAATAGGGACCACTATGGTGGGAAGGTAACAGTGATCCGTGCGCCTTTGGCGTCTAGTCATGCCGGCCACATGACCACGGAGCCGTCCTCGGACAAGCGCTGGCTCTTCGGCTATGAAACGGAGATGAGCACCGGCCCCTAGAGTCGGAAACGACTAGCACGCATGTGCGGGGGAACCTTTACCTTTACCTAATTCAAACATGAAAGAATAGCTTTCAAGTTCAGATCTCTGAAGTATTGTTTGTTTGATAATAAGCTTGATCTTTCAAAACCAATGACTACTGATATATGTATGTATGTATGTATGTATGTATGTATGTAAGTATTGTGTAGTGGGTTCTGGACTGCATGGATGACTCTGGACAACAGGGCTCAGCATCACAGTTCTTTATTGATGTTAACGCAGACTGGAGACAAAGGGCTATTAGTCCCTCTTATATACCTAGTCAGGTATACCTGGGACCAATCCCTTTATCTGGATTTCCTGCCAAGGACTACCCTGCCAATCTGGACAGGGTACCATGCCACCTGGTGGTGTCAGTGGCTCACTACTGTGGAAACATCCCCTATATACATAACAATATATATATTGGACAGGGCATTAAACTCCCATGCAGGTTGTAGTGAGCATACTCTTCTATAAAATATATCAGTAGCTACTAATTGCTTCTCAAAAGGTTTTTTTTTTTGTAAATTCATTGAAAGGTGTAATTTAGAAAAGAGATTTAGCAAGCATCAGATGCACAAATTCTTACTTCCCCATTAGCCTTAAGTGGGGTCACTATAGGGGTCTCCCATTCTCCCCCTTCCACGGGGTCTAACACCCCTTGTTCCACCAACTTATCCAATTCGCTTTCAATCTTTTGCTTGAGAGCGAATGGGACTCTCTGTGGCTTGATACGAATGGGTGGGTTCAGCTTAAATTTAATGGTGTGTGTGTGTGTATTTACCCAGCTTGTCATTGAATATGTCTGCAAACGTTTTGCAGATGGATTCGAGACTTTTGGGCTGGATGTTATGTACTCCCCCCAGCCAAATGCCCAGGGCATCGAACCAGTCCAGCCCCACTAGACTGGTCCTCTGCCCGTCGGTCACCAGGATGTCCAAAGGACCCTGGAATTCCTTGAACCCCACATTCCTGGTGGCCTTTCCCCTGATTTTAATGGGGATATGCTGAAAATCAGACAGCAGCAATGTGCTAGGCTTTAAAGGGATTCTCCACTTGCTCCGGTCACAAATTCTTTTAAATGTCTCATATGAAATTATTTAGACTGTGGAACCAGAGTCGAGCTCCATCATGCAAGGTACCACTTGCAGATGGACCTGTATTGTAATTTTAGGCTTGAGCAACTGGTGAATCTCCGTATGAGACATGGTCCACCTGCTCCCCCCAGATTTCGGTGATTTGCGCTGCGGGGACACAGTACCTTTGAGTGCCAATGCCATGGCTTGTAATTCGTTCAGGCTGTCCCGGTTGCGATTCCGGAAGACAGCTGTGATGTGCCCCGTCTTGCTGCAGGAGCGACATTTCACAGTTCAGAATCTGCAGGTCGCTCTTGGATGGTTTCCTCCACAGCTGGCACATTTTTGGTTGGAGTAATTGGCTGTTCTTGGCTCTCTGCAGCTGCAGCTACAAACGGTGCTTTTGCTGGCCGATGATTGTTTCCAATGGCTTCTGTTATTGTCCCACCGCATTAGTTGTTTCCCGGGCCTTTGCTGTACCACATCTACCTCTGCCTCTCCATCTGTTTCTCCGTGACCATCGTATGCAGAACATTCATGGTATACTGTCCCTCCTGGGCTGCTGCCAGGATGGTGTGTGGGCTTGCCAGGGTCATTGGCTGCCTCGTGAGCCATTACCTCATCTAGGACTTCTCGCAGATTCATTGGCGGTTTTGCGAGGATTTTTTGTCAGCACTGATGGTCACTAAGCCCGAACACCACCTGGTCTCGAATTCTATCTTCGAGATCAGGAAATTTGCACAAACAGGCAGCCTGTCTCAGAGCTGCGATGTAGTGCGATGTTGTCTCGCCCAGGAGCTGGATGCGCTGAGAGAATTGGAACCGCCAAAAGATTGGGGCCCTCAACGGCATGAAATGCTCCATGAGTTCTCCATATGGGACGGATGCGACGGGCATCAGTGAGCACAATCCGACGGCCACATCGTACACGTCCCGGCCACTGAGGCACAGCAGGGCTGCTGCTTTCATCTGGTCTTCCATGATCCGGTTGATCAGCAGATACCCTTCGATCCATCCCAGGTGCGCTTCCCACCACTCGGGTTCATCAATTTTGAAATGGAATTCATTGGTCTGTCCGAACTTAGCCATGGTGCACCTGGTCCATTGATGCAGCTTTGCTAGGAAGACTTCTTGGGAAAGATTTGCCTTTCCTCCTTTCCTAGTGACTTCAGCAATTTGTGAACAGCAATCCCATCCTCATCGACACTATTGTGTAGTGGGTTCTGGACCACATGGATGACTGCGGACAACAGGGTTCAGCATAACAGTTCTTTATTGATGTTAACACAGACTGGAGACAAAGGACTATTAGCCCCTCTTATATACCTAGCCAGGTATACCTGGGACCAATCCCCTTATCTGGATTTCCTGCCAAGGACTACCCTGTCAATCTGGACAGGGTACCATGCCACCTGGTGGTGTCAGTGGCTCACTACTGTGGAAACATCCCCTATATACATAACAATATATATATTGGACAGGGCATTAAACTCCCATGCAGGTTGTAGTGAGCATACTCTTCTGTAAAATCTATCAGTAGCTACTAATTGCTTCTCAAAAGGTTTTTTTTTTTTGTAAATTCATTGAAAGGTGTAATTTAGAAAAGAGATTTAGCAAGCAGCAGATAGAACAAGTAAAGATTTTTCTGCGGGATGAAGAAAGTGGACGGTGGGGGAATTAGTGTGACTTTGTAATTTAGCTCAGAACTTTAACAAGAGGGACAATTTAAAATTAAGCTCAAAACTCTTTTATAAAGACTGATATCTTACAATATATGCAAAAGACAAATTTAATGAAAAATCCCCCAATATGCTTCTATTTCAAATGCTGATTTTTTTTAAAAAAAATATTTAGTGTGTTTATAACAGTAATATGGGGACCATCCCATGGTGTTCATTTCATTTGCTAGAATAAAAAATTGTAATGGACAAACATCTTCAACATTATATTGGTCTGGTTTGGAAATAAGGTAAATTACATCCCCAAATATAGCAAGTAGCTTAGAGATAGTCTTCAATTTACCATCACTATAGGGACCAGAAAATTCATTGTTTTTTTTTTTTTTTTTTTTATTAAAAAGTTTTTCAATACATTTTAATTATAACATCCCATTCCCCACCCCTCCCCCGCCCTCTCCCACCCTCTTACCCTCCCTCTCCCCCCTCCCCCCCCCCCAGACTTCCCAGAGCTAGATACAAGGTATAAAAAATAAGATAACCAATCATAAATGCCCATATGCTAACAATAATAACCTATTAATTCTCTCGCGCTTTAGCTCTTATAAATTGACTACAAGCAATATACTTATTCAAATGCTAAATAAAACTTTTTAGTCCCATATTTATTCTGGATGTAATCAATCCATTTCTTCCACTCCACAATATATCGTTGTTGAGAATGGTCTTTCAAATATGCTGAAATCTTTGCCATCTCCGCCAGGTTGGAAACTTTTAAAGTCCATTCCTCTAAAGTCGGCAGTTCTTGCTTCTTCCAATATTGCCCTATTAGAAGTCTCGCTGCCGTAATTAAGTTCAACATCAAATTAATGTCCAACACAGTAGTATCAGTAATAATACCCAGTAAAAACAATTGCGGACAAAACTTTATTCTTTTCTTGAATATCTTCTGCATATTCCACCAGATTTTAATCCAAAATGGTTTGATCTTTTTGCAAGTCCACCATATATGAAAATACGTTGCGTCTTCGCCACCACATCTCCAACATTTAGGCTGATAGTTTGGATACATACTTGCTAACTTTCTAGGATCTAAATGCCATTTGTAAAACATTTTATAAAAGTTCTCTCTTAAATTTTGAGCTTGGGTAAATTTCACATTTCTCACCCAGATCTTTTCCCAAGTATCCATTGTGATGACTTCCTGAATGTTCTGTGCCCATTTTATCATACAGTCCTTAACAATTTCTGTTTCTGAGTCAATCTCTATCAATGCAAGATATATCCGTTTGATATGCGCTGGTCCCTGATTTCTAATTTGTTTTACCAGATTTTCATCATCCCTCAAAAAACCAATCTTCTGATCTTCTTTCCACCTGGCTTGTAATTGTCCATATTGAAACCAAGTTTGTACTATCTTTTTTTCTCGTAAAAGATTGTATGACTTCAAACACCATACATTCCTCTCCAAAGTCAAAATTTCCTTATATGTAATCACATCATGTTTAAATCCAACATTTATATTCTCTATTGCGTGTTTGGGTATTGCCCATAACGGTATCTTATAATTTAATTTTTGTCTGTGCTTTTTCCAAACTCTCAACAAAGCATACCTCAAAATATGCATTTTAAAAACATTATCTACCTTTTTGTCATATAGTAAATATGCGTGCCAGCCAAATAACAAGTCATGCCCTTCAAGATTTAAGAGTCTCCCCTGTGTCAAATTAATCCAATCACTTATAGCTGATAATGCAGCAGCTTCATAATATAATTTAAAATTGGGCATTCTTAGACCACCTCTTTCGCGTGTATCCTGCATAATTTTAAATTTGACCCATGGCCTTTTCCCTGCCCAAACAAATTTATTGATACCCTTCTGCCACTCCTCCAAATTTGAATCCTTTTTGAGAATGGGTATCATTTGAAACAAAAATAAAAATTTTGGCAGAACATTCATTTTTACTGCTGCAATTCTTCCCAATAATGATAGTTGTAATTTTTTCCAACTATCCAATTCTTTTTGCACTTTATTCCATAACTTTTCATAATTATTTTTATATAATTTAACATTTGAGGGTGCTAGATATACCCCCAAATATTTAACCCTTTCAACAATTTCAAATCCAGTTAAGCTTTCTATAAAAACCTTTTGTGATACTGTCATATTTTTAGATAAAATTTTAGTTTTTTGTATATTAATCTTAAATCCAGAAACTTTCCCATATTGAAATATTAACTCCATCAATTCCATAACAGAATTTTCTGGATGTGTCAAAGTAATAACCAGATCATCCGCAAAAGCCCTCAATTTATAGTCCTGATCTCTTATTTGAATTCCCTTAATTGTTTCCGAATTCCGTATTTTAATCAATAATATCTCCAATGTTAAAACAAATAATAAAGGTGATAACGGGCAACCCTGCCTCGTACCCTTTTCAATATTGCATATTTCAGTCAAACTATTATTAACAATTATTCGAGCTGTTTGCTTCTGGTATATTGCCCTAATTGGCTGTAAAAATTCATCCCCAAAATTCATTTTATCTAATACTTTCAACAGAAATTTCCAATCCAATTGATCAAAGGCTTTTTCAGCATCCAAAAAGATCAATGCTGCAGGGATCTGGTTATTCCTTTCCAAAAATTCCAACAAGTCAACTATATGTCTCACATTATTTTTCATTTGTCTACCACTTATAAACCCAGTTTGATCACCATGAATCACCTGTTGCAATACCCTCATAAGTCTACTAGCTAACACCTTAGCAAATATCTTGTAGTCCGTATTCAAAAGTGAAATTGGCCTATAATTTTTTGCTTGAGTAACATCCTGATCTTCCTTAGGAATTAAAGAAATAAAAGCAGTTTTCCAAGACGGGGGTACTCCTCCCCCCTTTTGAATTGTCTGAAACAGTTCCTTTAATGGCTTTATCATCTCAAACTGTAGATTTTTATAATACACAGCAGTCAAACCATCGGTGCCTGGTGCTTTACTTACTTTTAACTGTTTAATTGCCAAATATATTTCTTCCTCAGTTATCAACTGATTCATTTCTTCTTTTTGCTCTTGCGTAAGAACCGGAATATTAAAATCTTTTAAATATAAATCAATGTCCGTTTCGTTAATCTTGTCGCTAGCATATAATTTAGAAAAAAAATCAGCAAAGGTTTCCTTAATAAGATTCTGTTGATACACAATCTTTCCCTTATGTTCTATTTTGTCTATATTAGAAACCCTTTGCTTCTTTCTTAACATATATGCTAACCATCTGCCTGGTTTATTGGCATTGCAAAAAGTATTATGCCTTGCAAACCGTAGATTAGTTGCCACCTGATCAGCCATTAACTTATCAAATTGTCCTCTTAATAACTTAATAGTCTCTTTAATCTTCACATCCGATGGGTTCAAAATTAAAGCCTTTTCTTTTTCTTTAATCTCTGTCTCTAATTCTTTCCTCCTAAATTCCAAATTGCGTCTATATTTGTTATTAAGATATATCAACACTCCTCTCATATATGCCTTACTAGCATCCCATACCATTTCCATAGAAGTACCCTTATGCATATTCATTTCAAAAAAAACCTTCATCTGTTTCTTACACTCTTCCACATTTTTCTGATTTCTAAACAGATTCTCATTTAAACGCCAGGAACGTCGTTCTCTAATGTCGTTTCCAATCTCCAGCCAAACTGGACTGTGATCAGACATAGTCTTTGAACAAATCTTTATCCTCTTAGTTCTAAAAAAAAGATCATTAGACAATAATATAAAATCAATCCTGGAAAAAGATTGGTGTCTATCAGAAAAAAAAGTATAGTCTCTTTCTTGTAAATTTCTCTCCCTCCAGACATCACGTAATTCCATATCGTCCATCATCTCAAAAAAAGATTTAGGCAATTTAGCATGACTTGGGGTACTTCTGTAGGATCCACTCTTATCCATTTGTACATCCAAAACACCATTCCAGTCTCCCATAAAAATAAAAGATTTGTAATCCAATTGGGTAATCCTGCTGTGTAATAAACTATAAAAGTCAGCTTGCTGTTGATTAGGTGCGTATAATCCAACCAAAAGAGTTCTTTTACCTTCTAATAACAAGTCCACAATAACATATCTTCCTTGTTGATCAGCTTCAATTAATTCTGCCGTGATTGTATTCTTGACATAAATAACCACTCCATTTTTCTTGTTAACTGCAGACGCAGTAAATTGTGTACCTAATCTTGAATTTGATAAATACTTTTGGTCCATAACTCTAATATGTGTTTCTTGTAAACAAATAACGTCAGTCTTAAATTGCTTTAAATATTGAAAAATTTTCTTTCTCTTTTGTAATGAGTTTAATCCATTAACGTTCCAAGTTAAAAACTTAGTCACCATTTCTGGCAACCCGAAGCTTTTGAAGCGCGTCATCCAAAATCCCTTTTACATTTTTAGGTCGCGCTCCTCCCACAGCTTGGCTATAGGTACATTTTGGAAGTTCCACAACAATCTGCTGGTCTAAGTCTTGCTCACGTCTGGCTCTTCTCGAAGCAGCTCGAGTAACCCTCTGATCCTTTGCTTCCTCTATTGTTGAAATTTGAATCACTCCTGGTGCAGTCTCATCTATTTGTGTTCCTTCAGCATCATATGACTTTCCCTCCTTTGTTGGTTCCAGAAGTGGTATGGGGATTACTTTTAAAACATTGCTATAGAAATCACGTGCCTGCAGGACTGTAGCAAGACGGTATCTGGTATCTTCAAACATTACCACCATACCCACTGGAATCTCCCATCTAAACCTGACATCACGTCGCTTAAGCTCCTGTGCCAGAAATGCAAATTCCTTTCGTTTCCTTAGAATTTTTGGAGGGATCTCTTTCAAAACCAAAACTTCTTGGTCTGCAATCACAAGCTTTGTATTATAAGAAACTTGAATAACTTCATTCCTGATTGCTCTCTTTGTAAAATAAACAACCACATCTCTTGGTAATTTTCTTTGTCTCGCAATCCAGGAGTTAACACGAAAAATTTTGTCTATATCTTCTGCAATTCCTTCAGCTGGCCTTCCCAGCACGTCTTCAAGAGCAACAGAAACTAATTTTCTCAAGTCTTCCTTTAAATTCTCCTTAAGGCCCCTAATCCGCACAGCAAACTCCATTTCATGATATTGTACCAATGTCAGGTCATAATCAATTTTATCCACCACATTTTCAGTCTCTAATATCTTTGCATCCAATTTAATATTATTTTGAGTAAGGTCCTCCACTCTTTCATCAAGGCGCTCAATACATGTCGCCATGCCTTGAAATACATGCAAGATTTCCTCCCTTATTACTGTAAACTTTTCTGTCAGCTTCTCATCCATCTTCTCATCTATCATCACAGCCAAATGTTGTGAATGTTTTTCCAGAGCATCTTCCAAAACTTTTACTGTTAAGACAGGCGAAGGTAAAGATGCAGGAGGTGCTAACACTTGCGCTGTAGATTGCGGCAGAGGGGAAGCCCCCATAGTTTTAAGAAGTTTAGAAGAAGATTTAGCCGCCATCTTTTCCCTCTTTTGCAACTACGCACTTTCACTTTCTAGGTCTTCTATGTGGATTGAGCCAAAGTTCAAAAGTTCACTTACTCCTTAATCTCTTGCATCGCTCTGCCTGCATTCATAATCTTCCAAAGTCCATTCTTGTAGGCAGGGATGGTTGCGTTCGCCTTGTTCTGCTCCCAGAAAAACGGAGCAGACACGCTGCGCAGCCCGGAGAAATCCAAGCTTCGGGGGGGGCTCAATCTTCCAGCCGCCAGAACTTTAAGTCCTGGCGGCCCCAGAGAGCCCCTCCCCTACTTGGATACTCACCCCCTCCTCTTCTCCCGAGGAGGGGGCTTCCGAACCGCCGAAACAGCTGATCGGCGCTGTTTTCGGCGGTTCTACAAAGCCGCGAAGCTGACAAGCTAAAATCAGCTGTCGGCGGCGGCGCCTTGCCACCCGGAAGTCAGAAAATTCATTGTTAAGAGGTGTGATCATTAAGTAAGGCATTACATGACCACACCCAATTTTATGACTTTTTTTGCTGGATCATTAAGTGAATCACAACTGGTCTTGCAATATTAACTGAAACAACAGGTACATGAAGATAGGGAGGAGTTTGTCTAGTTATGATACAGGTATGTTTTCCCTCAAAGGTTGTGTATATAGCTCCCTATTCCGTGGGCTGAAGGAGAGGGTGTAGAAAAACTACTTTTACACTTAGGTGGAGATTGTAAAGATGCAGGGGAGGTTCAGGTGTATTGTCAAGTAGCAGCAGAATTTTAAAGAAAATTGTGTTTTCCAAGCAATGTTTACTTACATCTCATAACCAATTTTCAAAGAGTCATCTAAGTCTTCTGACTGAATCAGTAAATACATGGATAAAGTGAACTCGTTTATGTTTTTAGCCCATTTGGGTCCTCTGTTGATCAGAAATGGCCTAAGCTTGACTCTAGTGATATTTCCGCCCCACAGTGAACTTATTCTGTCCTTGAATAGTTTATATCCAAGCATTGCTTTGGACTCTGTATACATAGGTCTGTTCTGACAGGTTTTTTTCCCCCAGAACAACCCAGTTTCATCCACAATGAATATCTGTTCAGACAAATAGTTTCCTTCTGTTATATAGGAACTGGTTTCATCAAGGTCACCCAGGAAAAATTGAACAGCTTCATCATGCTTGCAGCTTCACCTGATGTGTGTGTGTAGCGCTAATGACATCTTCACTGAACCTTCATAAACCAGCCACTGCTAGCAGTGAATGTTTCAGTGGACTCCTCATGTCTTATTCTGAATTAAAAGAAGTTGGACTCCTCTTCTGTATTTGATGTTCATGCCAATATATATAAGCAGTTTCAGGCATGAGCCATTTTTAAAACTGAATACATGCCTGGTGCTCATTTAATCACCTCTCTGATCCTGTCCTTATCCTTCAGAATATTGGAAATAGTGGAATGGGACGCGGTGGCTCAGTGGCTTAGGACGCTGAGCTTGTTGATCAGAAGGTCAGCAGTTTGGCGGGTCGAATCCCGAGTGCCACATAACAGAGTGAGCACCTGTTACTTGTCCCAGCTTCTGCCAACCTAGCAGTTCGAAAGCACATAAAAATGCAAGTAGGAAAATAGGGACCACTCCGGTGGGAAGGTAACAGTGTTCCGTGCGCCTTTGGCGTCTAGTCATGCCGGCCACTTGACCACGGAGACATCCTCGGACAAACGCTGGCTCTTTGGCTTTGAAACGGAGATGAGCACCGGCCCCTAGAGTTGGAAACAACTAGCACGCATGTGCGGGGGAACCTTTACCTTTTATATATATATATATATATATATATATACACACACACACATACATACATATATATGTATATGTATATATATATACATATATATGTATATATATATATATACACATACACACAGCAACATATTTTAAATTCATTTATTTACTATATTAAATATTTGTTTAAATGATGCATCTTTTTTCTTAACTGATTCCTCTCCCTGCTTCTTTTCTTGATCAGTTTTTTCCCTTAGTTACAGAATCTGATCCTTAACCATGAAAGAAAATGAATCGTGAAGGCAAGATTCTATATCCAGTCCAGTTGTGAAGAAAAGCCAGTGTTTGCAGGAAAGAATAAAAACCTATCAAATAGTTTGAAAAAATGAAGATCATGAGTTTAGAGAACAGATAGATAATTCATAGTGATTCAGCTGCATTTTATCTTCAGGTTGGGTCTCCGCACTTTGTACGATTTAGTCATTTTCTCTCATACACAGAAATCATAGTCACAATGGAAACACACTGAGAGGAAGGAAGGAAGGAAGGAAGGAAGGAAGGAAGGAAGGAAGGAAGGAAGGAAG
>JAKJMR010033075.1:0-10878 GCA_024449315.1 Daboia siamensis
CAAGGACAGGAGCCTCTGTCATAAATTTAATAAGAGGCCCCTGGTGCGCTTTTTAGCTCAATTTTTGTGGGGTTAGGGAGGGGGGAGGGTTCACAAAAGGTTTGGTTGGAAACTGGGGGGGTTCCACCAACCATTTCTCAGACCAGGCCTGGGATTGATCGCGCCGTGATGAGGCTTGGGTTGGGTGCCTCCGGGGCCCTGGAGCGGGTGTGGGTTTGCTTATTCCCATGGTGGTAGGGAATGGCAGCAGGTATGCAAACAGAGGGCTGCATCAATATCTGGGAGTGCGTCCCCGCTGTCTCCAAGTGGTGATGTGCTCTGACCCTCTGGTTTCAGCCCACGGTTCAGGGAGCGAGGATGAGCAGCCACCTGAGCTCAGGCTCATGTATTTCAATGCCAGGTCCATAGTTAACAAGGCTCCTCTTATACATGATTTGATCGAGAAGGAGCATGCGGACCTGGCTTGCATTCTGGAGAGCTGGTTGGGCCCAGAGGGCGGTGTCACTCTGGTTGATCTTTGTCCATCGGATTTCCGGGTGCTGCACCAGCCTCGGGGTCAGGATAGGGGCGGAGGAGTGGTGGTAGTCATGAGGGAGACCTTATGTCCGCGGGAGGCCACCGTTGTCCAAATAGTCAGGTGTGAGTCCTCCTCCTGAGATGTGGCCCTAGAGCTCAGTTGGGCTTGCTGCTGGTGTACGTTTTGCCTAGTCGCGCAGCAGCAGCCCTGCCTGAGCTTCTCGACATCCTCTCAGGGTTAGTGATTGAGTTCCCCAAACTTATGGTTTTGGGTGACTTCAATCTACCATCCCTGGGGGGATCATCTGAGTTAGCTTGGGAGTTCATGGCTTCCATGACGGCCATGGACCTGATGCAAGTTATTCAGGGTGCAACTCATGGGGGGGTCACACGCTCAATATGGTTTTTCTATCTGGACGGTGGTTAGATGATCTGGGTGGGGGTTCCCCAATTGTCACGCCCCTGTCATGGACCAATCATCATCTCCTGCGGTTGGTCTTCCGTTTTGCCACTCCCCGTTGTGGGGTTGTTGAACCAATAAGATGGTTCCACTCTAGGCGCTTAATGGACACTGAGTGGTTCCAGGCGGTGCTTGGGTTCCCACCTGCCTCCTTTGCTCACAGCTCGGCCGATGCCCTAGTGGAAGCCTGGGGAAAGGCAGCCACGAAGGCACTCGACCCAGTGCAGATCCCAATGGGCTCCATGGTTCTCTATGGACCTCCGGGAGATGAAGCGTCGGAGACGGGGCCTAGAGAACTGTTGGAGATCCAGCCGATCTGAATCCGACCGGTTGTGACTAAGGTCTTTTACGAGATCTTATTTCATGGCGATGAAGACGGCAAGGTCTAATCACTTTGCTGCCCTCATCGCGTCCGCAGATAATCGCCCGGCTGCCCTGTTTAGGGTGACCCGCTCCCTCCTTAATCAGGTGAGGGAGGAGCCCTTGCAGGGTCATGTCGAGGAGTTTAGTCAACATCTGTCAGAAAAAATCGCTTGGATTCAGACCGGTTTGGACTCCGACTGGGCAGAGTCTGACGATGAGGACAAGGGCAGTCTTGTCAATGTTATCTGGGAGGAGTTTGATCCTGTGACTCCTGAAGACGTGGACAGGATCATGAGGAAGCTGAGCTCCACCACGTGTTTATTGGACCCGTGCCCCTCCTGGCTGGTTTATGCAGCCCGGGATGGGACATGAGGCTGGATTCAGGCAGTGATAACTGCTTCCTTGAGTGAGGGTAGTTTTCCCGCCGCCTTGAAGGAGGCGGTGGTGAGACCCCTCCTCAAGAAGCCTTCTCTGGACCCAGCTGTATTAAATAACTTTCGTCCGGTCTCCAACCTTCACTTTCTCGCAAAGGTTGCTGAGAGCGTGGTGGCGCATCAGCTCCCTTTGTTCTTGGAGGAAGCTGATTATCTGGACCTGTACCAATTGGGTTTCAGGCCTGGTTACAGCACGGAGATGGCATTGGTCGCGCTGGTGTATGATCTCTGGCGGGCTTGGGACAGGGGTTGTTCCTCTGTCCTAGTCCTGTTAGACCTCTCAGCGGCTTTTGATACCATCGACCATGGTATCTTGCTGCGGCATCTCAGGGGGTTGGGAATGGGAGGCACAGTTCTTCAGTGGTTCTCCTCCTACCTTCTGGCACGTTCGCAGTCGGTGTTGGCAGGGAGGCAGAGGTTGACCTTGAGGCCTCTCGTTTGTGGAGTCCCTCAGGGATCTGTCCTCTCGCCCCTCCTGTTCAACATCTATATGAAGTCTCTGGGTGAGATCATTCGTGGTTTTGGAGTTGGTTATCATTAGTATGCTGATGATACCCAGCTTTTTATTTCAACCCCAAACCACCTCAGTGATGCCCTCGACGTGATGTCCTGTTGCCTGGAGGCGGTCCAGGTCTGGATAGGGAAGAACAGGCTTCAGCTCAACCCTGACAAGACTGAGTGGCTGTGCATGCCGGCATCCCAGGAAATTCAGATTATTCCATCTCTTACTATGGGGGTGAGTTATTACCCCCTGTAGATAGGGCTTGCAACTTGGGGGTCCTCCTAGATTCACAGCTCCCCTTAGAAGATCACATAGGAGCTGTGACTAGGGGGGCCTTTGCCCAGGTTCGCCTGGTGCACCAGTTGTGGCCCTATCTGGACCGGGATGCCTTGCATACAGTCACTCATGTGCTCGTGACCTCTCATTTGGACTACTGCAATGCTCTCTACATGGGGCTGCCCTTGAGGACCACTCAGAGGCTTCAACTGGTGCAGAATGCAGCCGCGTGAGTGGTGTAGGGGGTCTCCCGATACTCCCATGTTACATTTCTGCTCTGTGAGCTGCATTGTCTGCCAGTTGCCCTCCAGGTGAGATTCAATGTGCTGGTAATGACCTATAAAGCCCTACATGGCATGGGTCCAGATTACCTACAGCAGCACCTGCTGCCGGCATCAACTTCCCTCCATCCAGAGCGCTCCCACAGAGTGGGCCTCCTCAGGGTGCCTCCAATCAGAGAATGTTGATTGCTGGCCCCCAGGGGGAGGGCGTTCTCTGTGGGTGCACCAGACCTATGGAACCGCTTGCCGGTTGAGCTCCGGATAGCCCCCGACCTTCGCTCCTTCCGACGCGATATAAAAATCTATCTGTTTGAACAATCCGGCCTGGTCTGATGGGTTTGGGGGTTTGGGTTTGGTTTTAGCATAGTTTTAATTACTGTATTATATTGGGCATATTTATTTAATCTTTTTTAACTTTTGTATTTTGTATTTCGATATTTATTGCCTTGTACACCGCCCTGAGTCCTTCGGGAGAAGGGCGGTATAAAAATTTAATAAATAAATAAATAAATAAAATAAATACTTCTCGCCCATATTGCTTTTACTGTATAATAGCAAACTCATTATTATATTTTAAAAAGGCATCTCATCAACATCCATGGCATACAACCCTTCTCCCCCCAAAAAAAGATATGGTACAATCAGATCAGGTGACATTTTTACCTTTTTATTAAAAGCTGGTCTTTAAGCTAAGAAGATCTTTAGGCCAATTTTTCCTACCTGTCAACTTTAAGATGTGTTGACCAATTTGCTAAAATTTGGAAGAAAAAAAACACCATTGCTTTAAGTTTTCCAAACTGGTCTGAAACAATATATTTTTCCTGGCCTGCTGAAACTTTCAATATATTAACCAGACTTTAGGAAGAAGATCTAAATACATCTGTTGAGTAATGGGTTCTTGTAGGCAATGACCAGACTGAACTGATGCAACATGATTTATTGCAAGAATAACAGAACTGAGCTGAACAGACAGACAGGCAGCGACCAATCAGATTCAAAGCTGGTTTTCCTGCTCAAACATGAACTTCAATCTCCTTCCAAAACAGTTGGAGATATATTTAAACAAAAACACATAACGGTCAATATCAATGCATAACAACATCAAGTACCCAGAATGAATTTTGTTCCTAAATCTGTTCTTCAGCCAAATCTGTTCTTCAGCTGGAACAGATTATTGAACCAAATATGTTTTTTTTAAACTGTGAACTGCTGAAAACAGGTCAGAAGATGTGCAAAGAGAGAAGTCTTCCCTGCTTGCAGTGAGACATGTAGTGTTTCACTCCATGAGAGAAAGACTTTCCTCCCCAGAATGCATCTGCCTTTTTCTTTTTGTGTTTAATTCCATTGCCATTGGCTGTCCGCCATTTTCAGTGCTGCAGGCAGTTTGTTTGTACTTAGGGCTTGTTCATGAGTCAGAGATTCATAACCTGGGAACTTCTGGTATATAATACATATTGTAATATAATGTATTTCTTTCTAGTGACCTTTGTCTGCTCAGTTAGGCTGTGGAAGCTGGCCAAAAGACTGTTAATAAAAAAATACTTGAAATGATCTGATCTAATTAGTTTTACTATACCTATATTATGCAGATATAGAAAAGGTGGCAAGTCAACAATGATATTTGATTTTTTGGGGAGGGTACTCTGTAGACTTTATATCAATCGATGGCTTATTTCATGTTAATTAACATTTAAGCACCAGTTTTACATGTCAGCTTTTCCAGGCTAAACACTACCAAATATGTTTCAGGTTAAAATTCCCCATAAACTTATTTGAATATATTAGGAATTCTACCTTATTTGTATATGTATATATTTAATAATGTTGGCAATGGTTTTAAAATCCTATTAAATATTGTATTAAACATTGCTGATATATTTAATTTATACATTTAAAACCATCAAACCATTTAAATCATTTAAACCATTATGTGATTAAGCAGTACTTGCCTCTTTAGCTTTCTATAGATTTTCTATTGCTACTGCCTTTTAATGATGTCATTTATGTTTCCTGTTGCCTAGATAATAATTCCAAAAGTTTCATAAAAGTGTAGAGGGCTGTAAAAGTCCTGGAAAGTGTCTATATTTTATTTGTCACAGAGTGAACAAAGAGGATACTCCACCAGATTTGTTAAGGTGCAGTATTATCTGTTCTTAGAAGAACCTTTGAAATACTGAGTACATTTACTGGATGACCCAAGAGGTTTTCTGCAGACTTATTATCTGGAGGTCCAGGGATTTTTTTTTTCTTGCTGCATGACATGATTGCTGTTATTCCGACAGGAAAATTACCTTTTTGTCCTGTAAATCTCAGTTGTAATAGAACAGTCTTACAGACACTTCAGTTCTAAAATGACATGGCAAGTGTGATAAGAAAAACAATGAACAAATAAAAAGTTGGAGAGTGAGAGCAAATACCTCTCAAACAAAAGGACAAATTGCTGTGATAACCTGTACTGACACTGAACAATACATCTCATTTGTTGTGTTGATCAGGGAATGTCTCCCACTTTCTGAGCACATTGTCAGGGTTGTGAAAGTATTATGGAAAGAAGTGCTCTCTTTATATTTTTTTGGTTTGCATGGAAATATTATTGAAATACTTAATTTTTAAATATATATGTTTCTCTCTCTCTCTCTCTCTCTCTCTCTCTCTCTCTCACACACACACACACACACACACACAGAGGGAGGAGGGAGAAGGAGGGAGATTACTATGTTATTTATCATACACATGCTCTAATTCCATTCCTCTCCATGCTACCTATGGAAATCTTATTTCTAAAGCTAAAGAAGACCCACAGATATTAATGATAAGGTTTCCTTCCTTCCTTCCTTCCTTCCTTCCTTCCTTCCTTCCTTCCTTCCTTCCTTCCTTCCTTCCTTCCTTCCTTCCTTCCTTCCTTCCTTCCTTCCTTCCAACTGGTGGTTGGTCTTGATACAGCTGGTGATCACTGACAAATAAAATAATTTGGTTGCCCTTTCTTCTCTCATGTATAATTCCAGCAAGGAGCCTCTGTGATAAGTAAATAAGTTTCAAGTGGGTGATCTTCCTCTTCAGTTCATGTCCTTGAATGCTTTGGGATTCACTAAATTTAAGATAGATTTAGGATGACTCATGAATTATTAAATCTTCACCAGTGCAAACATTACTTACCTATTGTATGATCACTAGTTAAGTAAGATTGCTCTTCACTGCAATTTTTATCTTCAACACCCACTAGAGTTATTTTAGTACATATTAGCAATTTAAGCTGCTAGCCATCACCAGGTTTCTTCTGTTTCTTCAATTGTTGAGTTTTGCCCCATTTTACGACCTTTCTTGCCACAGTTGTGAAATGAATCACCGAAGTTGAATTCCCTGAATTTCATTTTTTTCAGTGCAGCAGCTGGATTGCTACTTCAGATTGTTAAAGGCTTTTTCTGTGTCAAGAAATATTTCTTCCTTTTCTTGTATGCTTTCTATTATACTGATAATAAACCTACTGTTTGCCTTGATATTTCCTTTGGAATGTAGCCTATTTGATCAATAGTCATTATATCTGTGAACTGCCCACAGTTGTTTCAATACAAGATGGGGAGAAAATAAATTTAATAATAAAATAATAGTAATTGTAATCATAGTGTAATAATAATAATAAATAATAATGCAATGAGAAAGATGAAAAAGTGGATCACCAAATTTCACAGACTGATTATCTACATTGTCATGATTGAATTGCCAAAATCATACATTAGAAGCTTTGCTAGAAGTTTGGGTCTGAATGTAGTAAAAATCACTGGGAACACCAAGTTGACAAAATTCTTGAAAATGAACAGGTTGAAGATCCTGGGGAACTTTCAGATCCAAACAGACCAGACATCTGGCCCACAACATGCGACATCACTATTGTGGAAAAGAAAAGAAGTCTGGTTGATTTATATTGTAATACCAGGTGATGCCTGAATTGAAGAGAAACAGCTAGAAAAAAATAACAATATATTGTGATTTGTAAATTTAAGTTGAATGATTCTGAAGGAAGAAATCAATGGTTGTACCAATAGTATATTCAGAACTACCTATACAGTATATTCAGATGTTACCTTAACTAGTCTTAGGTGCTTGGTTAGGACTTAGACTGTTAGGTTTTTAGCAGTCCCAGAGTGTGAATCAAACTGAAGATTAAATCTTAAATAATAATATATCTGAAACACATTTCTTCAATCAATTTCAGCTAGTATTGTACAAATGTTGTAATCTGCTTTCAGCAGAAATAATAGTCCATGTTACTGTGATTTCTCATTTCCTCCTGTATAAATAGTTATATCTCTCTCTTTCCATGTTGGTGGTATTGTCTTTGTTTGTCTAATTTCATCCATTGTATTTGTCAATAGTTCTAACAGTTCCTCTTAAAGCTCTTTGTAATATTGGGCCATCAACCCAACTAGAGCTGATTCTTCTCCTAATTTGATTTGATTTATTGCTTTTTTTGTTGACAGTTATAGATGTACGGTATTAATAATTACCTATATTGAACACTGAATTTTTTGATAACTGACTTTTCTGTATATTTGATCATAGCAGTTTCATCAATATTAATCTTAGTTAAAATTATTTTTTCTTTCATCATTTTTTTCATTAATTTGTGAATATAAGCCCCTGAATGACAGTTACCTCTATTCTCCTCCTAATTCTATTTCTCTAACAGACGTTCGTGAAGGAATTGGTGATTTTTCCAAATATTTTGATCACAGGTTATTACAAGAGATTATTTTAAGTTTGTTGAAACCCTAGACACAAATTGGTTTATTGATCAGGTGAAGGCAAATCTAAACATTTTACATTCTCTTTATAGATTTGTGCACTTAAATATACAGTATCAAACAATTTTATTTTATTATGGAAAAATGTACTGTAGTACTGATCTACATGGCATGAGTCTGGTCTACTACAAAGTGCTAACAGCTAATAAGATCAGGATGGCAACATAATGAGGTGAATACAATGGCATATCTGAGTTAAACAACGGGATCTTAGGTTGCAGTTTGTTGAGATATTAATTTCCCTAGTTTCCCCCTTCTCCCCAAATCTGAATTATGTTTAAGTGTTATATAGCTGAGTGAGCAGTTTATTTTATTTTGAATAAGTACCTTTAAAAAGGGGGGCAGTTTACTTGTCCCACCACTATTTTCTCCTTTAGTTGCATTTTCAAGTGTCTAATTGATTTGTAGCTCATTTTAGCACTTTAGTTTCCCTGGAAAATTTATTTAGCTAAGCGACTTTTAGTTTGACCTCCAAAATTCTACTTCTCTTTGTATTATAATCTTCTAGTTTGGTTTTAGATCCCATAGGCTTGCTAATAGCTTGGTTTAGAAATATTTCTATCTGGAAAAAGTGGGATATATAAGGCAAGATTAAGCAAATTTATGTATATTTTCCAGTCAACAGTAGATATATTTTTCAAATGTACAGTAAGTCTCAAGCAATTCTGTGCTCAAGGATGCAATCTTCAGAAAAGGTTATAATTGTATAGGTCAGCCAGATTTAATTAGCAAACATATATCCTAATTAATGTCTATAAAGTTCCTAGGGTTACTTCTCTTACAAAAATGAGCACACATCAATTTGTATTTTCCAAAACATGACAGCATTTTATGCAACCTTCATGTTTTTGTACCAATGTTCGGTATCTAAAATAAACTAGACTTTCTCTGATCCTTAAATTTTCAATAAAGAGTTCAGAATCCTATGTTATTTCCCCTCTTCGGTTTTGAAGAGGGAAAATGAATACAAACATTATTATCCATCAAGATGCTTAATTAATAAAATGACTCTGTGGGATCAAATGTGTAGACTGCTGTTCATAAAAGTTTATCTCATGGAAAACAGTTCTTTAGAAAGAATGGGGGAAAAGCTCTGAAAACAGTTCATGCAGATACACCTGGAGAGGGGAAAAAAGCTTTTGCAACCACAATATGAGCAGTAAAATAACATGTTGACTGCTATTATTATAATTAGTCACATGTTGGCATTCTGTAGGTAAGGATAGAGAAGGCAGGTACAATCCTCTAATCCCGTGGTGGCAAATCTATGGCACGCGTGCTACTGGTGGCACGCAGAGCCCTCTCTGTGGGCACGCATGTTGTTTCATACTGGCCCCCTATAAAATCAGTGTATTTTGTAGGTTTTCAGTAAGACTACAGTAATATTTGGTGACTGCTCTCAATTGAAATCTAATGAACAAAAAATTGAAACTATAAGTTGTGTTAAATCCAGTGAAGCTTTATTTGAAGAACATGATATATAACCAAGCTATTAGTGAACAAAGAGGTTTTGTAATATACAACTATGAATAAACAAATGAAAACAAATTGGCTGAAGTTAAATAAAAAACAAACTCTCCCACATCTAGATTTATTGGATATTATTTTTAAAAAATCCAGTTTTGAGCCAAGGCTATTAAACAATCCTAAGTATTCTACATGAAGGTCAGACCACCACAAAGATGTAACAAAGTAAGTTAAAATCCAGTAAGCAACATATTCTTCAGTGCATTCAGAAGGATTCCAGGTAAAATATTGTCCAACTGATTTGGTGAGAATCAGGGTTTCCAAATAAGCAGTTGCTAATTTTATTTCCATCTATCTATTTGGCAGGATGTAAACATTGTATGTCCCAGATGGTTGATCCTCTCCCTGATTAGCTTGGAGCTGTGGCCCATTACTCCTATAGGACCTGATCTTGTAAACCCACAGTCAGATTCTGATCAGCCTGCTGACCCTGCATTTACTTTTGGGGGATAAAGTTCTGTAATTCTATTTCACACTCCACATTATCTGACTCCAGGAGAAACCTCCTTCTACATGTATATACGTTCAGCCATTACTGCTTATGGGTATGGAGTAAGACATTCTGGAGAACTTTCTAGGAAAATCTTTGTTCTGGAATGCCTAGACATTTTGTTAAAATGGGCATAACATTAGCGAAATGGATGCCTGTATACTAGAAATAGTACAGTGCATGGTCTATGATTCTATTTCACTCATTTCACAAGAACAGATATACTGAAAAGTGTGTTAATGTACTGTATCTGCCCTTCAGGAGACACAAAGACAAGACATTAAATGTAAAAGCTCTTTATTTGTTCAGGGATAACAGATTGAAAAGGTAACTGGCTTGTCCTGCAACCATCAAGCCTGGCAAGAAAGAGCAGCATAATACAAATCTCTTTGAAGTTCTGTGCCCCATGCTAATTTAGCTCTAACAAAACATAACGATGCTAAAGAGTGGGGGCATATCCATAAACCTACTGTTGTTGTTTTTTTCCCTATGTATTTCTTCCACAAGGATTGGAAGCTATCAGATAATATTAAAAGCCTTAAGTCACCTGAGAAGAATGCTAAATTAAGCCAGAAATTGTATGAAACCAATCCTATCTCCAGGTATATACCTACATTTAATACCTATAGAGAGCTTGCAAAGGTGGCTTTTCAACATTTTCACTGAACCATTTTTTAATGAACTGCATTTTTAATAAAAGGGCCCTGTAAAAGAGTTGTACAATGTTATAGCGTTGTTTTTTTTTCTCATTCTGAATGAGATATGGTGATTTATAGTAGAATGAAAACATTAAGAAATTGTTCAGGCAGTTCCATTAGGTTATCCACCCTCCCTTGGACTTATTTTGAGCCAGTTCCACAAAAACTATCTACAGATACCCCCAGTAGGTAGAAACTGTGTGGTTGGGAGGAACCATCTCCAGTTCAATTTTATCAAGAGTAACTGGCCATGAATTTAAATAACCTTAAAGGGGAAAAATGCCTTCTTTTAAAATAAATAAGATATGAAATGTTAAACCCAAACCTAGTTGTATCAGAAAAAAGCCATAAGAATATTTTAGCAGAAAATTAGAAACTACTTAAAATTTATACAGTCTATGGAATGGCTTCAACATATTAATTTGCTGAAAGTAAACCTGAAGGTCACAAGTGGGATAAAAAATGAAGTGTGTGTGTGTGTGGATAGATAGATAGATAGATAGATAGATAGATAGATAGATAGATAGAT
>JAKJMR010033076.1:0-28058 GCA_024449315.1 Daboia siamensis
AAGAAGAAGAAGAAGAAGAAGAAGAAGAAGTTGGAAGGGACCTTGGAGGTCATCTAGTCCAACCCCCTGCTCAGGCAGGAAACCCTATCCCATTTCGGACAAATGGCTGGCCAGTCTCTTTTTAAAAACTTCCAGTGTTGGAGCATTCACCACTTCTGGAGGCAGGTTGTTCCACTGGTTAGTTGTTCCACTGGTTATTTTGTTGATGGAAAATACATTAACAAAATTTGCTTAACAAACTTTTATATAAAGATACAAATACATAGAAAGTTCACATGTATAAAAAATTCCAAAGATAGTCTGTTATAACATCTTGTTTTATATTTCTCTTTATTTGAACAGTTAGTGTGAGAACAAGAAACAAATTCAGTCTCAGTTATATTTATTAAGTCAGTAATATATGAATCTATTTAGATACACTATAGTGGGTACCTATAAAAGTTGGAAGAGTATAACAATAATAACAATGATGGTGTAACAATGTTAAACATGTGTCACCTGAGTCTTAACAGCATTATATTTCTCTGCACACCAAAATAACCAGATTTGCACTCCAGTGAAAACAGTATTTCAAAAGTATAAATGAGAATACTTTTTCTCTAAACTACAACTTTTAGCTCTATGTATTTTAGGCATGCTTTCTACATAAATGATAATTAAATCAAACATAC
This sequence comes from Daboia siamensis, assembly GCA_024449315.1. Lineage (NCBI taxonomy): Eukaryota > Metazoa > Chordata > Lepidosauria > Squamata > Viperidae > Daboia > Daboia siamensis. The sequence continues at coordinate 672 of JAKJMR010033076.1, forward strand.
ATATGTTCTAATCCTACTCTTCCTATTCTTCCTGATTTGACAATTAAAAAAACAGTATATAGATATTAACAGGATGATTTCCTCTTTTTCTTGTTAAGTAAGACAAACTGGTGACTAGACTTAATTTGGCTGGTGATGCTTGACAAATAAAAATCTTAGATCTTTTCTTGCATTTTGAAGTATCTCTCTAGCAAGCATATATTGTCCTGTGGCAAACTTTTTTCTTTTCAACACTGCTCTTACAGATCATATCCTTGAATGTTACATGGACTTTGGGTTATTCACTAATAAATTGTTAGCAGTGCAAAGTTTTTAAATGAAAATTGCTACTTACTCAGTCCCACTACCCTAGGCAATTGATGTCAAGTCAGAAACATGGATTTATTAAAGGCATGTTGAAAGAAAAATCTTCGTCATGGTCCAATCCAAGCTGGGAAAAAACAAAATGGAGACTGCTTTAGAAAGAAGGTTGTAGTTTATTGAAGAGCAGAACCACAAGACATGTTGCTCTGGAGCAGCTGACTATATGTTGCTGGGAGTGATGGGTTTTTATACGTTATTGGGCTTTTGTGTTTGGAGTTGTTCCTTTTTGAGGCTTTGTATTTCCTGTGTCATGTACTTTGACCTGAGTCTGAGTGTGCCCTTTCGGTACTCTGATGGTGGTGAGTTAATCCTATTATGTCCAAAAGGTCATATCCTGCTTCTCTGGGGCTGTGGCTGATGACTATGTCCTGTGTTGGATTTTTGGGTGAGGGGTTGCTGGTTCTAATTCGATCCCTCAGTTATTGTTAGCTATCAGTTTTGCTGCAAAGGATTTCAAAATATCCTGTCTTGAATGGGCTTCTGCCTGGTGGTATTTGCTCATGAATGGGGCTGAATGGGATTATCAAATCTGCATTTCTAAAAGGTGGTTTCCTGAGTTTCTACTGGGAGCTATTAAGAAAAACTGGGCCTGCTTCCCTGCCTGGGGAAATATAATATTCTGCCTTTTAATAATCCCAAAATATTTCTTTCTCTGGAGGAGGAGAGGGTGCTGTCCTCCCATAGGCATATCTAATTGTTAATAGCAGAAAACTACAACAACTTGCTCCCAATCTGAGAGTATAAGACTGGAAGAGGGAAATAGTTTCAACTGCTCACACACACACCCCTTTCTTAATATTGGCTCAACTCTCTACCATATACCTATGCCCATTAATAACCCAATGTTCACTCCTTTCTCATATTTTCCAGGACTGATTTTAAAAATTCAGCAGCTACTTCAGATCACAACAGATATTCTTACATCTGCCCAATCCAGCTACCTTCCTGCTAGTCCTTCATCACCAGCAGTTTGTCCTTCTAGTGCAATTCAAATACTATCCATCATTTAGATATTGACAATAGGTCTTTGACAATCAGATGGTGAATGCTGCAATGCATAAAACCAACCACAGATTGGTTTTCAACAGGCAACAAGCCAATCCAGAGAGCTTGGTCCTATTCCTGTTGTCTACTACAGTATAAGCAAAACACAAATGAGATGCAACACAACAGAAACAATTAAAAAATCAACTCAGTTGATTTCCCAGTAGCTGTGTTACTATAGCCCTATTCTTTGATTGTATCAACATCTTCCCTACTCAACTTTCTCCAATATTTCAAGGCCAACCTACATAGATAAGTGCAGGTATTTTTATTCTGATCCATGGACTGAAGAAATCCATATTAATATGGTTGTGGGAAAGAGTCCAAGAATGGGCATCATATTATAGCTTCTATGTTAAGTTCTTTGAAACCTATTTTATTTTTTGTCTTTCAGGAGAGAAAAAAAAAGTATTAGCTTTTGAAAAGAATTCCACGGCTTTTCTTCACATAATGATTTCATTAACAGGGCACTGTGGGAGTCAAACAAATGTGCTCTGGAAAGGAAATGAGATGCTTCTAACTTCTTCCTTCTATTAGATGAATCTAGATTCTAAACTGGGGGTAGGCAACCTCGGCTCTTTTAGGACTCATGGACTTCAACTCCCAGAATTCCTGAGTCAGTAGCTGATACCTCAGTGTAGAAAATACCAGGAAGAAAAAAAAAAAGAATGATTGTTAAATCTGACTATCGTTACTTTATTGATTTCCTCCTAAGAGTTGTTTATATTTTGAAATAAAAAATAAAGAGCTACTCTGTTACCTAGGTTTAAATATGCATGCATTTCTTAGTAACCTCAGAATCATAACTAAGTTTGGATGTAAAGACATTACAACAAAGCCACCACACTTCTAAAATCTCAAAATGTCCTCTGAAATTAGGATCCTGCTTACTCTCTAATAGTAATTGACCAGAGATATGTATATTCTTTGGGAAAAGGGCTACTTCGCTTCTTCATTAAATTCAGCATGTTAGGGTTGAGATAAAACTAACTTCCTTCCCATTTGTTAAACTTTTGCTATCAACGTGAGGCTTTTTTTTTTTTTTTTAGTAAAACAAGGTTATGGGGAAGAAACCTGAAGAAGAGGTGACAGAAGATTTTATTTGTGGAGATAAAAGTAAATGTCCTTTTCCCATTCACGGTGGGACTAACTTAGGCTCCTATAGCTGGATAAGAAAACAATTTGTTTTCTTCATTTTGTCATCTAGTGGTCATCCTGATTTTTGTAACCAAAGATAGCATTCTTACAGACGATGATTTTTGTTTCAAGTGAAGAATCATAACAAATATCTAAAGTATAGTGGACAAGGTGACTATTTTGAAAACAAATGGATGGAATAGGAGGACTATGCTTCATGCTCATGAAAGTCCCTGGGTATATCCATTTGCTGTTTATAACCTAATAAATACATGTAGTCCTCATCTTACAATAGTTCATTTAGTGATCATTCAAAGTTACAGTGGCGCTGAAAAATGTGACTTATGATTATTTTTCAAAGTTACGACATTTGTGGCATCCCCATCCCATGATCATGTGATCAAAATTCAGATGCTTGGCAACTGGTTCATATTTATGACCTTTGCTGTGTCCCAGAGTCATCTGATCACCTTTTGCGACCTTCTGACAAACAAAGTCAATGGAAAAACCAGACTCACTGAACAACAGGGTTACCAGCTTACCAATTACAATGATTCACTTAACAAAGGTGGCAAAAAGGATTGTAAAATGGGACAAAAGTCACTTAACAACAGAAATTTTGGGATCAATTGTGATCATAAGTTGTGGACTACCTGTACATATTTAAGAACAAGTTAAGAATGTGTTCCTACAAACTACAGAGGAAAAGAAAAGAGCATACACTGATTTAAGTTACGTTAAATTAAGGAATAATTCATACCTCTTCTAATTATAAGTCAAAAAGATTTTTTTGTCCATTCAGATCTAAAGATATAAAACTATTCTCATAAATGTAATAATTATTTTTCTCTTCTATTACTTATAAAACAACTAGTTTTATTTATTTAAAAATAGAGTTATGATTTTGTTAGTGTTGGCAAACATAAATTATCATCCCTACACTGTCAATTTAATTATTGTGAAAGGTTTGAAAAGGGAATTGTTGAAGCCCTAAGTGGGAGTAACTCTTCATGACCATACAAAATTTGCTGATTTCAGTAGCACAAGCAATCTGAAGGTTGAAGAGATGCTATAATAGAGCAATTAGGCTGACATAAAAGCTCTGTACATTAGTGGGAGAATCAGATTTCAGTTGCTATATTTGCCTGTTCACTACACAGATGCTTTTCTAGGGCAGCTGTAATTGATAACCTCTGAGGTGTAAAACAAATAAGTAGAGGCAGTTGATCCTTCCTGTGCCTAACTTTATTGGCAAGACAATTTTTCATTAATACATTAAAAACACACATACATTTTGAAAATTAGCATCAGAAGTTAGTAGTGATAGGCACTGTTTGGGGGGAAAAAAATCTCCTGGGCTTAGAAAAAAATATTTGAAATTTAATTAATGAAATTATATTTTATGCTATATTTTATTTATTCAAAAAAGTTATTTTGAATGAGCAAATATTTTAAGACTTTAACCCATACTTCTCAGAATTAACCTGTAAATATTCTGTCAGCATTTTCCTTTCCATTTCCCAGGGCATTTCCTTCCTTGAGAAAAAGGGGAATATTAGGGCAAATCTCCCATTGATATATCTGATAATAACATCCCAAACTTCTGCAACATGCCCTGGGAAATGGAAAGGAAAATGCTGACAGAATATTTACAGGTTAAATTTCAAATATTTTTTTCTAAGCCCAGGAGATTTTTTTCCCCCCAAACATATTTGTTTTACATTATTGATTTTTGGTGAGACATCATTGATTATAATTAATGAACACAATTAGTTTGCTCCCCAAGGATCATATGAAATAAACAACACAATGCATTCATGAACAAAGAGCTGAAAAAATAATTTATAATATTATAAAATGCAAGGAGAGAAAGTCAAGATACTTGACTACAAAGCAGGACAAAGAACACTACATGAATCCATGCCATGGTAAGCATAAATACATTTTTTTTAAAAAAAAAAAATGTAACTTCACACTGCGTTGCCTGTTTTATTTAATTTTGTTGGAAGTTTCTAAGTGTTTTTATAACACTAAGATTTTCTCCCATATTTCACAGAAACAAGCTGAACACATTTTATTTACATATTTTCTCCCAAGATTTTCTCTCATTTTCCACAGCAACAAACTGAAAACATTTTATTTATATAATTATAGAAATTCATAGTTGTGGAATAAGATGAACATATTTACAATGTTAAGTATATTGTCTGCTCTTGATCAGAACCAACTATGTTTTTGGGTGTTTTCTCACAGTGTGGTACCAATCCAGAAAAAAAAAAAAAACAGATATTATCCATACATGTGCACACAAAACTCATCACACTTCCTTTTCTATTTATTTTTTCTATATTCATAAAGCATCTAATTACATTTAAAAATAACATTTAAAAACATTTTCCAATATTTATGTATGGAACTTACATGCATAAATATATGTATAAATATAACTTATACAGATCAATGTTTGGTGGCTCACAAAAAGAGAAAGATAATACAGTAATCTCACACCTCAGAAAAAAAGCACCATACTTCCCATCATTACACCATGATTTGTTTACAGTATCAATTATTCATTATTCAAACACTTACAAGGTTATAAAATCCAAGGAAAGGATTGTTATGCATTGTACATGTGCAAAATAGGGCAAGGACATTACACAAACCAACACCATGAAAAGCACAATCACAGCATATTTGTTCATCCCAACTTCAAGCAATGTTGCCTATTTCAATCCTGATTGACTCAAACTGAATTTGGATATTCAGAGAGCATAATTCAGTTCTAACTTGTGATTCAAATTTCGGTGACAGTCCAGTTCAGTTCAAACCACTTGAAGATTCAATATTTGATCTGGGGAAAAACATTAAAAGGCTACAATGGCAAAATTTCAAAATGCCTGAAGCCGCTTTAGTTTTTTGGCAGAATGGAATGAAAATATCTATCCCTTTAGAGAACTGTAACCTTGCCAAGCTTCAGATGAATATTTTCAAAAGTTACAACAGAATAATTTCAATACATCCTCCTTTATCTGTATTGAGACAAAGTTTACAAAATGTGAAAATGACAGCACAAGAGTTTCCAATTTGTTCAGCAGAAAGGCTGTAAAGAAGGTGGCTGAATCAATGCAGAAGAGATGAGCCAATGTTTCAAATACTGAAAGCTGAATTAAACAGCATTAATACATAAAAGCAACATAAATACTATACAAAATGAATAAGTTACTTTTTTATGTGGTTTCCCTAAGCTAGTTTTTGTCTGTTGTTTTTTTAAAAAAAACTGCTATTACGGTTTTTAGACAACAGGAACGTGTCCCCCTCTTAATTTAATTTGTGCAATGATATTAAAAAGGTAAAGTTTCCCCCGCACATGCATGCTAGTCGTTTCCGGTGCTCATCTCTGTTTCAAAGCCGAAGAGCCAGCGCTTGTCCGAGGACGTCTCCGTGGTCATGTGGCCGACTCCCTTGGTATGTCAGCAAGAACTGACTGTGGCTGATGTGCCTATGGACCCCAGCAAAACAGAGGGGGAGGCAGAACAGCAGGCAGAGGCCGGCAGCACCAAGGAAGAGTCCCTTTTGGATGCAAGGGAGAGACGTAGAATATGTCGTCCACAACAGCAGCAATTGTTGCAATGTCCCAAGAGGAATGGCCGGAAGACGTAGGGCCACACCCTACAGAGTATAAAAGGTGTGTGGCTGCGCAGGACAGGCGTGGTGGACAATCTGTTGGTGTTTGAGTTTTGTAGTGTGTCTGCTTGTCCATATCTAGGCTCTGAAGCTGCTGGCCGTCTGCCAAGAACCTGGGAACATTGCCCGGTAATTACAACATTGCTGTCTGATATAAACTTTGGAGAGAGTTAACTGTTAGAAGTCCAGTTTTCATTTGTTCAGCTTATGTTTGGCTTCTGTTGGACTTTTGAGCCTCTTTGAGGCTACTCAGTGGGAGAGGACAGAACAGATATCCTAAACTGCAACTGAGGCCTTTGAACTGTGGTGCTGGAGAAGACTCCTGCGAGTCCCTTGGACTGCAAGGTGATCAAACCAGTCAGTCCTAGAAGAGATCAACCCTGACTGCTCTTTAGAAGGCCATATCCTGAAGTTAAAACTCAAATACTTTGGCCAACGAATGAGAAGGAAGGACTCACTGGAGAAGAGCCTAATGCTGGGAAAGATTGAGGGCAAGAGAAGAATGGGACGACAGAGAATGAGGTGGCTGGATGGAGTCACTGAAGCAGTAGGCATGAGCTTAAATGGACTCCAGAAGATGGTAGAGGACAGGAAGGCCTGGAGGAACATTGTCCATAGGGTCGCGATGGGTTGGACACAACTTCACAGCTAACAACAACAACAAATTGCAATTAATTCTCATAATATTTCTTACCTTTTTATCTTAATTCTTTAAGGTTTAAAATAACAGAATGTTCTTAATTTTAATCATATTACATAAATATGACTGCACTTACAACATAAAGGGAAAAAAACATATTATAACTGAATGTGACATGTCACTGAAACATGAACCATGTAGCTCGTTGTGGAGGGATCAAGAAACAACTAATGCCTACCAATCTCTTTGTATTGGGAACTTGTACCGTCCTGGCAAAAAATATAGGAAGCATATGTGCACAAATATAACAATGGGCTGTAACTGCAAAGAAATAGTTTATAAGTCAGACAGTTACTTTAGACTTTTAATGCTGGTTTTACATATAAGAATTGATAATTTAGATGTGTTAGAGTATCTAATTGCTGAAACTGTGATATACCTTCTTCTATAAAACTATTTTTCCCTTTTTTTTTTAATTGAAAAGTTTTTCAATACATTTTATCTTTAACATCCCAACCCCCACCCCCTCCCTCCCTTCCCAACCCAGTCCCACCCTCTCACCCTCCCCTTCCCCCTCCCCCCTCCCCGACTTCCCAGAGCTGAATACAAGGTATAAAAGTAAAAAAACAGTCATAAACTACCATATGCTAATAACAATAAACTATTAAGTCTATTGCACTTTAGCTCTTATAAAATGACTACAAGCAATATAAATATCCCATCAATACTTATTCAAATGCTAAATGAAACTTTTTAGTCCCATATTTATTCTGAATGTAATCAATCCATTTTTTCCACTCCGCATTATATCGTTGTTGCGAATGGTCTTTCAAATACGCTGAAATCTTCGCCATTTCTGCCAGGTTGCAAATCTTTAAAGTCCACTCTTCTATAGTCGGCAGTTCTTCCTTCTTCCAATATTGTCCTATTAAAAGTCTCACTGCCGTAATCAAGTTCAGCATCAGCTTAATGTCCACAACAGTAGTAGCAGTAATAATGCCCAGTAAAAACAATTGCGGACAAAACTTTATCCTTTTCTTGAATATCTTCTGCATATTCCACCAGATTTTAATCCAAAATGCTTTAACCTTTTTACAAGTCCACCATATATGAAAATACGTTGCATCTTCGCCACCACATCTCCAACATTAAGGCTGATAATTCGGATACATACTTGCTAACTTTTTGGGATCTAAATGCCACCTATAAAACATTTTATAAAAGTTCTCTCTTAAATTTTGAGCTTGTGTAAATTTTACATTTCTCATCCAAATCTTTTCCCAAGTGTCCATTGTAATAACTTCCTGAATGTTCTGCGCCCACTTTATCATACAATCTTTAACAGTTTCTGTTTCTGAATCAATTTCTATCAATGCATGATATATCCGTTTGATATGTGCTGGGCCCTGATTTCTAATTTGCTTTACCAAATTTTCATCATTCATTAAAAAACCAATTTTCTGATCTTCTTTCCACCTGGCTTGTAGTTGCCCATACTGAAACCAGGTTTGAACAATCTTTTTTCCTCGTAAAAAATTATACGGCTTCAAACACCATACATTCCTCTCCAAACTTAAGATTTCCTTATATGTAGTCACATCATGTTTGAATCCAACATTTATGTTCTCTATTGCGTGTTTCGGTATTGCCCATAAAGGTATCTTGTAATTTAGCTTATGTCTATGCTTTTTCCAAACTCGCAACAAAGCATGTCTTAAAATATGCGTCTTAAACACATTATCTACCTTCTTGTCATACAATAAATATGCATGCCAACCAAATAGCAAATCATGACCTTCAAGATTTAATAATCTCCCTTGTGTTAGATTAATCCAATCACTTATCGCTGATAATGCAGCAGCTTCATAATATAATTTAAGATTGGGCATTTTTAGACCACCTCTTTCACGCGTATCGTGGCCTTTTCCCTGCCCAAACAAATTTATTAATACCCTTCTGCCATTCCTCCAAGTTTAAATCCTTTTTAAGAATGGGTATCATTTGGAACAAAAATAGAAATTTTGGCAAAACATTCATTTTCACTGCTGCAATTCTTCCCAATAAAGACAATTGTAATTTTTTCCAACTATCCAATTCTTTTTGCACTTTGTTCCATAGCTTTTCATAGTTATTTTTGTATAATTTTACGTTTGAGGGTGTCAAGTATACCCCCAAATATTTAACCCTTTCAACAATTTCAAATCCAGTTAACCTTTCTAAAGCTACCTTTTGTAATACTGTCATATTTTTAGATAACATTTTAGTTTTTTGTATATTAACCTTAAATCCAGAAACTTTCCCATATTGCAATATTAACTCCATCAATTCCATAACAGAATTTTCTGGCTGTGTCACCGTAATAACCAGATCGTCCGCAAACGCCCTCAATCTATAATCTTGATCTCTTAAAACTATTTTTCCCTTTTAAAAAGGGCTCACATATGGAAAATAGATATCACCACTACATATTATTTTATGGTTGTTGACATTGCCATCTTTTATGTTTTTAATCTGTTTTTATGCTGTAAACTGCTGGGAGTGGTCTTTATTGAATCTGGTGGTTTATAAAAACAAACAAATTTGATTTATAAGCTTTCTCGGTAGGATTCTTCTATGATTAAGCTTGTTAATGCATACTCTATCTTTTATACTTGTGATACATTTAATATGATTTGTATTTAATCATTTCTATAATATAAGACTCCATATGGCTTTACTCCCATGGATTTACAGGACTTCCTTTTCCCATGGGAATGATCAGTTTGCTTGTTTAAATCTGTGTCAACTTTTAATGGACATATAGATTTTTTGCAGGACAATCTATCTTCAACCTGATCCTTCACATTTTCCAACAATACACTCATTGACACCTTAATTGAATCTATTCACCATGTTGCTAATTATTCCCTTGTTCCCTTCCCTTTCACCTTTCCCAACATTATAAAATTCTCTGGAGGTTCTTTACATAACGTGTTTGAAATAGGATAATTTGAGCCTGGTCATTAGTGCCTCTAGTGAGACCTCTGAGACCTTGGTTTGCTTGATGATCCATTTGTTTGATTTTTTTATTCTTTTTTGCTCTCTTTTTAGGCATAGATACATCCTAAAAATCTTTTTTAAAGCCTTCATTGCTAGTTTGAAGTCTTTCCTCCATTATTATTATTATTATTAAAAGGCAGAAGCTATCCACCATTTCATTATCTTCACTGTCAGTTCTAAGTTTGGTTGCCATGTCTGGTTGTCATTACTTTGGTCTTCTTTATATTACTATGGCCAAAACCAGTTCTCTTAAAGCAGCCAAATCACTTTGAAGATGCAACCTAATTTTATTCAGCATGCAAACATTATAGTGAATACTCAACTTCCAGCGAAGTATTTGCAGATTGTTGAGCAGACCTAACCAAAGGCTGAGCCATAGTTATTTATCCTTGGTCTACTACATTGCAAAGGCAAGACAAAAAGAAGGCAGATACAGTGTAAATTACAGCATGATTTTAGAATGTTTTTTGACAGAGAAATCTATGTGTCCTTTTTACTATTTATTATTTCCTGCTAGGTGAGCGTGTAAGTCAGACTATCTTTGAGATATAACCAGTAGATATAAACAGTGTTGTTTACTGGGTTACATGTAGTGACTGATTTTTGTTTGCTCAAAGTTTAATATTTAACCTTACTCCCATTTTTTACTGATGTCCTTTGCTTACATTATTAGAATTTATTTTGCATTTTCCGTTATCAAATACCATCAACATCATGGCTCATGATAATTATATTTCTTCCAATCTAATTTCCCTGAATATATATTTCATACATAGGTTAAATAAATAAGAAGAGAGTATACAACCTTGACACACTCCTTTAGCAAGCTAGATCCAGGCTCTTTTGTCATCTCTCATCTGGACTGCAACTTGCTGACCTGTGTGTAGTTTTCACAGGAAAATATTCTCATTTTTCTGAGCACATTCCATAGTTTGATATGCTCAACACATCTTGCTAGGATGTGAAATTAAGGATATTGTATGGCAATCTGCCCTTTTTATTAAGTCTGTTTTGTTTCCTATTTGTATGTAGACTGAGCTTTTCCAATCTGTTGGCCATGATGTCATTGTCCACATCTGTTGGCATTGTTTTGTTAGAATCTTTAGAGTCTTTTCTTCTGTCTCTTGCAATATGTCTCTAGATATTTCATTAATATCCAGGTGTGCAATGAACACCTCAGAAGGGACAACCTTCTTCCTTGTTTTACCAAAAGATGGGAGATTTTTTTTTAACATTTCATTATATCATGACATACATAAAGGAGGCAACCATATGTCTAGAAAGACATCAGTATATTGATTAAGATATTATTTTCCCATCATTGTTTAAAATAAGGGGACTGTGGATATGAGTTTTAATGTGTGAATGTGTGTGTTTCTGATTTAAAATGAGAGGAAAATCATTATGAGAAAGAACAAATCAATAATTTATTTGGAGGAATGATGGTGAGTGATCAGCACAAAGTTATTTGTCCAAAGGGCATTAGATAAAACCCCTGAATATCTTTCTGTTATAGCAAGAAAGTGCAATTATAGTTTTATACAAAGTATATCTTATCTTATTTCAATATGAGGAAACATGGTATAATTAAGAACCTTCTTTGTCGACAAAGCAAATGTTTACCTTTCTAGAAGTTTTCTTTTTACTTAAAGAGGAAGCAAAAAGAAATACCATCTATGGAAGCAGAAAGACCTACATAATATAATATTTTCCAATAATTAGATGTGTTGCCATAGTGATGTATTATGTACACTCATATGCAATCTAATGAGCAAACACCACTGAATCATAAAATTATGAATTATTTTCTGTGGGGAAAATTAAGCTCTGTTCTTTTTAGTACAACAAATTAATTGTGAAGAATTCATTTAGTTACCCTGCTGGAGAGACAAATATATATTATTTAGGTCAATTAGAAAGGTTAGGGTTTTGGTTTTGTTTTCTTTTTATTTCTTTTAAAATATCCCAAAAATAGTGAATATAACACATAAGAGTCTATTCTGCTAATTCTCTCCATCTTATTCAAGAATATTCTTTTGGATTTACTACACAGTTAGGAAATACACCAAATATTCCTTTTTACCTATTGATATTTTTAATGGAATATTGAACATAAATACCATGAATAAAGCTGAAGTATTCATGTACTGTAAGGCCTTAGGCTTTTTCTCAGTTTTCTGTGACTATGACTGCTTCATGAATATGCCCTAGTAACATTTTTCTACTGCCTTCTTCTGACCATACATGAAGCTATCTATCTGAAGCCATTCTTAAACTGTTTCAGTTTAAAGGAGACAGTTCCTTCTTTTTCTGATACAATTGTTGTCTGCTAGAGCCATATTGACTTGGGCTGCAGAAAAACTGGACATCTGGTTTCTGCACAGCCATACGCTTATGTAATGCCTAAATGATGGCTTCCATTACATTTCTTGGGTTTATATGGCCTCTTTATAAACACAGGATTTTTGAAAGAGCACTAGACTTAGTTGATTGGATTGGTTTGGTTTACTTTGTTAACATGAGTGTTTTGCCAAGTATCAGGACACTAATTAGGTGCCCAGGCAATTGGTCCTTTAGGATCCAGAGACCATTAGCACTCCAGTAAATAAAGAGATTTTAAGCTTTATCATTAGCTTAAGCAAACAGAGTTAAAACCATAACATAAAAAGCATACATACCAACAAGATGTCATTATATCACTACACTCCCAGAATAAAAATTGTTCTCCTCATTGCCACTACAATAAATTAATTGATAATTGAAAAAATTGTTGCTTATACGCTAAATGGAAAGTTAATTTAAACTGGGAAAGAGAACCATTTCCTACAAGCGATCTTTATTTTGGGGGGGGGGCGGTTATTCAGTCAATATTAGTACATTGCAGGTTTTTTCTGCTTTTGAATGATCAAACGTTTCCTATGGCTATATATTTAATGGGTTTTGTTGTTTGTTTGTTTGTTATTTTATATAATTATCTCTGAATACTTGTGCAAGAGTAGAATAACTATTACACTGACCAGGCAATGTTGCTGGGATCAATCTTATAAAATCTCAGTTTCTCTAACTGTACAGCTATTTGTATCTTTTTAGTGAGGAGGTAGAACACCATTTCAGTCCTAGCTTTCCTGTTACTAAGGTCTACAGTGATGAGTAGATTGTCTGTAATAACATCAATCACACTTGAATGTTCTAGAAACTTAATCTAGCTTTCTGTTCTTCACTGTTGTCATTGGTTACTGCCATGGACTGCCAGCAGCAAGGCTAAAACATGATTCTTTGATCATTCACTGACAACATCATCACTCCTTCAAAATGGTAATTGGAGATGAAGATCCTTGGTTATGTAGGAGAAAATAATATCAGTTGGAACAAATAAATTATTCTTCCTCAAAGTAACTGTCCCAGGTAACATAAAACTGCCAATTCAGCTATTTAAATGCAAGAAAGTTGATGAAACTATAAAAAAAAACCTATAGTAAGGAGCGAGAACAATTCTGGGAAGCAAGGCCAAAAGAAGGTAACGTGTAGAAAAAAATAATGTATAAAGTTTCCAAGAAAACAGCCTTCATTTTGTCAAATACACTTTGTAGTACCTCCTCCTAATTCCTGATTGTCATCTCATTAAGCACATTTTATGTTGCTGTATTCAATCAATTACTTACAACTACTGTATATCTGATTACAATGCATATTCTAATTTGCATAATAGTCAGAGAGGTTGCATCCCAACCTCACTTTTAGTTTTGCTTATGTTGCTTCCAGTTTCATAATAAATGTTTTGTGCTTGAATGAAAGAGCCTGTCTGATACTCACTATTAAACACTGCATGTTTATCAAAAGATTTCTTCTACAGTTATCAGTTTCTTCAAGCTGAGCTTCTACTAAACCAGTAGTCAGTTTGACTAATTTATAAATATAGATTTAGTGCAATTTATGGTGTGCCTACTGTAGAGTGTAAGGAAGATGACCTTGACAGAAATTTTCAAGAACGATTACCTAGACAAAAGAATCTGGAACTTTTTTTTTAGGTCAAGAGAGATAAGGTAATACTTAGAAGGGCTCAGGCAGATCTCTCTCTAATTCACGGTAGTATCAGAAAAGGGAGAGGGGACAACATAATTGTACTTGCAATTGTACTTGGAGATCCAGCCAATATGAATCTGACCGATTGCGACTAAGATCTTTTATTAGGTCTTATCTCAGGGCAATGAGGACGGCGAAGTCTAATCACTTCGTGGTCCTCATCGCGTCCACAGATAATCGCCCGGCCGCCCTGTTTAGGGTAACTTGTTCCCTCCTTAATCAGGAGGTGAGAGAGTAGCCCTTACAGGGGCAGGCCGAGGAGTTCAGCCAGCATCTGGCGGACAAAATTGCTCAGATTCGGACCGGGTTGGACGCTGACTGGGCAGAATCTGATGGGGAGGAATCGAGCGGTCTTGAGAGTAGTATTATCTGGACTGAGTTTGATCCTGTGACTCCCAAGGAGGTGGACAGGATTATGGGGAGGCTGAGCTCTACCACCTGTTTATTGGACCCGTGCCCCTCCTGGCTGGTTTATTCAGCTCGGGAGGAGACATGAGGCTGGTTCCAGGCAGTGATATCTGCCTCTTTGAGTGAGGGTGTCTTTCCTGCCGCCTTGAAGGAGGTGGTGGTGAGACCCCTTCTCAAGAAGCCTGCCCTGGACCCGGCGGTTTTTAATAACTACTGTCCGGTCTCCAACCTTTGCTTTTTGGCGAAGGTTGTTGAGAGTGTGGTGGCACATCAGCTTCCTCTGTTCCTGGAGGAAACTGATTATCTGGACCCATACCAATCGGGTTTCAGGCCCGGGTACAGCATGGAGACGGCATTGGTCGCGCTGATGAATGATCTCTGGCGGGCTCGGGACAGGAGTTGCTCCTCTGTCCTAGTCCTTTTAGATCTCTCAGCGGCTTTTGATACCATCGACCATGGTATCCTGCTGCGACGTCTCGGGAGGTTGGGAGTGGGGGGCACTGTTTTACAGTGGTTCTCCTCCTACCTCCTGGGCCGTTCGCAGTCGGTGTTGATGGGATGGCAGAGGTCCACCCTGAGGCCTCTCTTTTGTGGAGTTCCTCAGGGGTCGGTCCTCTCTCCCCTCCAGTTCAACATCTATATGAAGCCACTGGGTGAGATCATTCGTGGCTTCGGGGTGGGGTATCATCAGTACGCTGATGATACCCAACTTTTTCTCTCCACCTGAACCAACTCAGTGATGCTCTCAACGTGATGTCCTGTTGCCTGGAGGCGGTTTGGGTCTGGATGGGGAGAAACAGGCTCCGACTCAATCCTGCCAAGACTGAGTGGCTGTGCACACCGGCATCTCGGGAAAACCAGTTTTGTCCATTGTTAACTATGGGGGGTGAGGTGTTACCCCCCATTGATAGGGTTCACAACTTGGGCGTCCTCCTGTATTCACGGCTCAGTTTAGAAGATCATATAGGAGTCGTGACCAGGGGGGCTTTTGCCCAGGTTTGCCTGGTGCACCAGTTGTGACCCTATCTGGACCGAGATGCCCTACACACAGTCACTCATGTGCTCGTGACCTCCCGTTTAGACTACTGCAACGGTCTCTACATGGGGCTGCCCTTGAGGACCACTCGGAGGCTTCAGCTGGTGCAGAATGCGGCCACGCGAGTTGTGATGGGGGCTTCGCAATACTCCCATGTAACACCTCTACTCCGCGAGCTGCATTGGCTTCCGGTTGCCCTTCGGGTGAGATTCAAGGTGCTTTTATCTTTTATATTGTATTTTATGCTGCCCTGTAAACCGCCCTGAGTCCTTCAGGAATAGGGCAGTATAGAAATTTAATTAATTAAATAAATAAATAAATTCTGTTATTACAGCCAAACTTAATGTTTTAGCCCAGGGGTGTCAAACTCAATTTCATTGAGGGCCACATCAGCATTGTGGTTGTACTCGGGGGGCTGGGTAGGTATGGCCAGGGTGGGTGTGGCCTACTGGGTGGGCTTGGCTAGAGTGTGTATGGCCTACTGGGTGGGCATGGCGAGCTCTACATTGTTTTCATCACAGGTGCCTATGGGGGCCTGGGCAGGAGTGGGACAGATCTGGGGGTCTCTGGCAGAAGGAGGGTGTCTGGGCCAGGGCCAAGGCAGCGGGGGCCGTTCCCTCACTGTTTTCAGGCTTTGTGGGCCACATGAAACCACTTCGCGGGCCTGATCCGGCCCTTGGGCCTTGTGTTTGACATGTCTGTTTTAGCCTTTCGATGGGGTAGATTTTCTAGCCTAGTATATCCAGAGGGACTGACAGCTTGTTTGTGCAACTGTATATGACATGGGCCATGTTTTCTCTGCATAAAACATGCTGTTGCTAATGAGTCGGGAAAGTTCTTTATATCCCTCTCTCACTACTATATTTTAAAACTAATCCAAATCCCAAATGCCAAACTGACAGTCCACATTACTTAAAAGCAAGAGGTGTTCATTGTTCATTAGATATCACAGCTTCCTCTTTCATTGTAAGTAGAAATTATGGGTAGAACTTAAAGGATTTCAGTGGATTGAGGATGAAAAAAAAAGGTTTCCCATATCCCCATGGCCTCACATTAAAATATGGAGTCACAGGAAAGAGAAAAGTTCAGATAAAACGGAAGCATCTCATTATTATTCCATTATTTATTTATTTGAGAATTTTGGAATTATTTATTTGGAAATTTTTTGCTTTATCTCATTTGCTACGGAGTAATTTGACGGCTCTTTCAGCCTTATTGCAATACTATTCCATTTTTAATATTTAAACTTAAAGTTGATTTCTAGATGGTAACTTCTTTTTACATCTGATTTTGCTTGTTTTCTTTGCAATTATCTCCCATGAGGATTGCAAAGGACTGAATCATATAGCCAGACATCTGTACATAGCACGAGCAAAAAGTGTCACTATTTTAAACTTTTTAGTTTTTAACTTCCATAGAAAAGAAGTTATGGTGAGAACTATCGAGCTTCTATCCCAGGAGAGAGAATCATGGTGTTCAAAGGCAGAGGTATTGAAATTTCTGGTGTTTAACTCTATAAATTCAAATGTACTTTTAGAAGGAATGCCAGAACCTGGAGGCAGAGTGAAAAGATTTGATTACAAAAAGGGGTTTGAACATATCAGAAGCATGAACATAGCATATTTCTGCAAGCCTTTAAAACTGAATTTTCCCTCCTAGGAATCATGCAGATGGTTCTATGTGATCTTGGAAAGCATATAGCTATTTAAAAAAAACTTCAGAGAGATACAAAGCACATTTTTGGAACTGCAACTGAATCATTGCACAACTCTATTGCCTGTGGGAAAATATTTTACAAAGATATTTGAGTAGGTCGCTACTCAGATTCAGAGACAATCTGAAACAGGTACAGGGAAACAACAGAAAAACACACACACATACACATATGCATGTATATGTAAATTTCAGTAGGTTGGATTTTTTAAAATTAATTTTGTAATAGTGTCCCATCTAAGTACTAATGAGGTTGGGACCTGCTTAGTTTCTTTCTTTCTTTCTTTCTTTCTTTCTTTCTTTCTTTCTTTCTTTTTTTTTGAATCAGGTCAGGTAGATGGTGCCATCTGCTGTAGATTCAGTTACCGCTCTGTTTGGTTTACTTACGAAGAAGATCTTGGGATATGTTACAAAAATTTTCAGGCAGTTTTATGGTGGTGGTCTGTGATCTTGTATGGGATGTGTTTAATGGCAGCCAGGGCAATGGAATTTCAGCTATATTGTTCAAACTGATGCTTTCTATTTTGTCTTGGAAACTTTATATTGATCACTTTTAGGAACAGCAGCAACAAGTTGAGCTCTGTGAAACAAGGTAGCTTAACTGCCTGACACCTGTGCTATCTCCTAGACTGATCTGAAAAGATGTATTGTTCTTAGAATACCAATCACGGGTTACCTTGACAACCAGAGATGATGCATAATTGCACTGTGTATCTTACTATGCTTCCATTTCAGCATTCATAGACTTTGATCTTTTTTATTTGTTTATTTATCAAACTAACCCTTCAAAAATCAGCATCGAATAGGAAGAAAAGTAAAATAGTTTGTAGGCACTGAATGTGCATTTGATAAGAAGAGGAAAGGGACATGAATAAGAGACTTCTGACATAGGAAGAAAATGTGTTTTCCTTTTTGTTACTGCATAAAATAAATAATTGGTCTTTTAATAATTTTATCAATGTAGAATTTAATTTTAAACTTTATAGGCTGCATAAATTTGTAACTTGGCATTCAGGGACTGCACACAGATTATATGTTGCATGTAAAACATATTCACACAACATACAGGCATTTGCATACATTTCCATCAGCATAAACAAATGATTATCGTATTTCCTGAACCCTGCCTTCTCAGTCTGTAGTCTTGAGCAGCATAATGAAGTCCTCTCTTTATCAGATTTCTACATCCAAGTCATTACATTCCTGCTGGAATAACTAACATCTTAGTTGGAGTTGTTGAGAAAGAAAGTAAAATGAAATTTTGTTTCCCTTTATCCAAACCTTAATATTAATATTAAAATCAGTTTTGAATGTATACAATCTATTATCCTGTATTAAAGATGCTTAAATATTTTAATTAACTTTAACTTTTAGCTGAAGTCATAATTTCTTATGTGGTACTTTGTAAGTTTATTTACATTTATCTATTCGGTTCAAGTGATTATGTGAACAGCTACTTATTTTATAATTCATCCCACCATCAGCTAGATGTTTAGATTGGATTTGGTCTTTTTATCCACCTATTGAATCCTTCCCAAGGACCTGAGCTAGGCAGAAATTGTGTTGATGTGCTGAAAGTATTGTTACTGGATGAAAGCTGTTTCAGGTAAAGCTGTTTTGTAACTGATTTTGTCCATGCTGATGCTATTCAAGTGATGCTCCAGTTATTTTGAGATTGCACCCAAGGAGCCTTTTATTGGTACTATCTTTGCTTTCTTTTGCCACATTCTTTCTACTTCAACTTGTGAGTCTTTACACTATGTATTCTTTTTCTTCTATTCTGTTTTCTCCAGGTAATGCAATGTCTACTACCCAGACTTTTTTTGTTTTTCTTATCAACAGTTATTAAGTTATATGATAGGCATCTGACTGTCTGAATTCTAAAATCCTAGAACATTTTAACTTTTTCAGTTTTTATTATTTTGTCTTTGGTAATTTTTGGTATTTTTTGCAGATATTTCAATCCATCATTGTTGTTATTTTGTCATGCAGTTGTTTGCAGTCAGTGTGCCATTATTGTATGTCCATAATGTGGAATTTGAGCTTCATATCTGGTGATCTTCTTGGCTATAGCTATTACTTGCTGTTTTATAATTTCTAGTATTTAGTCTTCTTGTTCTAGCTTGTTTGGATCTGATCTTAGCATGCTGATCTAATTTTCCACCCTGATCTTCCATTTTGGTGGTACACTGTTTGGCTTTGTCTCTTTTTTGTTTAATTTACAACCCAGGCACTCACTCATAACTGTAACTGTTGTATACATTTGTTAGTTTGTTTCTTGCAATGAGGTGGTACTTGTATTTGATATACAATATTGATATCTTTTAATATTTGTGCTACCTGTTTCTTTAGAAAAACCTTCAGTGCAGCAACCCTATTCTATTGTTTTTGTGCTGTTCTAAATGCTCAGTTATTCTTTGTTTCAATTCTTTTTTGTTTTTTGTTTTTAGTTAGAGGGCTTTATTCTTTCTGAGGAAAAAGTAGAGGCGAAGGTGTCTGGTTTGAGAATGAAAACAATTCAATAGCTTGACTGGCTTCCCCTACTGCAAATTTGGTTTGCCTCTATAACAGGGGTTCCCAACCTGTGGGCCACGGCCCTCTACCGGCCCATGGTATCTTGGCCACTGGGCCATATGAATGGCTGGCCAGGATGCGCACGTGTGTGTGCACACTCTCCCCACTTGCACTAGCACTGCCCTGAATGTCACAGGCACTAGCCCCATTGTGAGCATCGTGCAGGGGCTAGCCCTGCCCCAAGCATCGTATGGGCACTAGCCCTGCCCCAAGCATCACACAGGCACTAGCCCTGTCCTAAGCCTCACACAGGGGCTAGCCCTGTCCCAAGTGTCATGTGAGCACTAGCTCCTTCCTGAGTGTTGCATGGGTGCTAACCCTGCCCCGAGCATTGTTCAGCCACTAGGCCCATCCCCAGCATCACATGGGCACTAGCCTCACCCCCAGTGTCACAGGGACACTAGGCCTACCCCCACATCGTGTGGGCACTCGCACTGCTCCCAGCATCGCATGGGTGCTCACGCTGCCCCTAGTGTCATGTGGGCACTAGCCCCACCCCTAGTGTTTCACAGGCACTAGCCTGCCCCCAGAATCATGCACACACTTGCTCTGCCCCCATTTGTGTCAGTAGTGTGAACTATTTCTTTTGAGAAATTTCTTTGCAATCCTTCCAATTCTGCTTCTGTGAATATTTTGTATTATAAATGGATATTGATCTGCTAGCCTCTGTTCTATTATTTCTGATTCTGGATGTTATTTTTTTCCAGAATTGGTCTATTCCTCTCAGTTGTGTGCTTCTTGTTGGACTTGATTTTTAATAACAGATCATTATTTCTTCCAATCTTTATATATTTGAGATTCTTCCAGTAGCCCTGCAATTGTTGGCTCTGATGGCTTAGCCTGAGTCCTGTGGCTAACATGTAGTAGACACTTTAGCTTCTTTGTATTCTATTACTTTGTCTATTTTGTGGTTACACCAGTACTCGCTTGTAGGCAAATATTATTTCTTGCAAATATTCTAATCCTCCATTTTTGCTAGTTTATATTCTTAGAATTAACATTTTAAAACATTCATAGCTTTTATTATCTGAAACTTGTCCTGAAGCTTGGTTAGTCAATGAGCCTGATCAGGTCTGTTCCATAATTATTCTATCATCCTAAGCTACTTACTTCAAACAGGGTTGGAATGTTTATTTCATTACTTCAAAATTTTTGTCTCATGTTTCTGCCTTAAGTATGCAAGTGAAGTTTCATCATACCTAAGGTGAAAATAGTCCTTATTAATCCTCAGTATACAGGCCAAGCTATAAAATACAAGACAGTAAATTAAAAAATAAAACAGCATCAGCTAGCTAAGCAAAATAACCACTGAAATGAAACAATGTACATTCAATATTAAATGTGTTCATTTAATACTAGAAAAGCCAAACAGATATTCTAGAATATCCCAAGCAGCAATATTTTAATAACGTTGAAGGTGTCTAGTGTAGAACTTAGTGTACACTGGTTCAGGTTATCCAAACTTAATATAATTCATAATTTGCTGGACATACACTCCACTGAATTGTAATGAAGAATTTTTACTCTTCTCTGTATCTTACCGTAATATATTTTTGCTTTAAAGTTTCTTGTTGTTTTCAAAAATATATTCTTTACTGATGTCCATTTCAGACATATAGAGAGGTAATATTTATTTATTTATGTATCTTCCTTGATGCAATATTGGAATAGACACATGTCTTAGTATTTGATAAAGAGATATGCATTAGATTTGGAGCCATATTTAATACTAAGTAGTGAGTTACAGTTAAGACTCATATCTCCACAATAAAAGGCAGGAAATATATGCAAAGTGATCAATCTCCTCCAATTAAGTTAAATATGCATCCCATCAATGAAAATCTCACAGTTTCTTTTCATTTGAACAACAACAAAATGAAAGCAATTTCTTTTCAATCCAAATGAATGAATATGATTGGGGGAAAGTACAGCATGGTACTAAAGAAAACATGGACTACCCTAGTCTTTATTTTACTCTAAATCATTCACTCAAAACTGTACTTCTGTACTTCCTGTGCAATCAAGGAAAACCAACTGATAAGGGTGTGTGTGGTTACAATGCTTATGCAAAGCAACACAGCAATCAGTAGTGATAAAGTACTAATGAGGACTGGAATTGCAATTAGTAACCGCGTACCTTCATCTTCCCACTCTTTCCTGAATTAGCATTTGACTCTTCGTGGGCTGTTTTTGAATAAGACTGTCACTGGTTCCTTATACTGCATGATGATTTCCTCTTCTGTTAGCAACTTTGAAAGTCAGCAGTACTGTGGATAACATAAACAGAACGTGTGGTGTCAAATTTAGCTACTAAGGAATGCTGTTCATGCAAAATAATAGAATGTAATGCATCTAGCCTGGTGATGGTTTTGGGTTGTCTTTTCTAATTAGAACAGGATCTAGTCTAACTTAACCCACTAACTCAGGAGTGTCAAACTCAATTTCATTGAGGGCTGCATCAGCATTGCGGTTGCCCTCAGGGGGCCGGGTGGGTATGGCCAGGGTGGGCGTGGCCTACTGGGTGGGTGTGGCTAGAGTACGTATGGCCTACTGGGTGGGTGTGGCCAGCTCTACATCGTTCGCATCAAGGGTGCCTATGGGGGCCTGGGCAGGAGTGGGACAGATCTGAGGGTCTCTGGCAGAAGGAGGGTTTCTGGGCCAGGGCCAAGGCAGTGGAGGCCGTTCCCTCACTGTTTCCAGGATGGCTTTGCGGGCCACATGAAACCACTTCATGGGCTGGATCCAGCCCCCGGGCCTTGTGTTTGACATGTCTGCACTAACTGAATGTCTGTTCCTTTACATGTATTTATAGGAGACATTAGGTTAATTTTTTTAAAAAAAAAAAAGTTTAGTTAGGTAGTGTTTATCAATTTGCTACTGAAATTGTGTGTGCGCGTATGTGTGTGTATGTGTTTGTGTGTGTGTGTGTGTGTGTGCTCTCAGTCATGTTTAAATATATCTTTGTTGCAGCAATGGACAAAGCCAGAAGTAAAAGAAAGGTTTTGATATCAAAGTGAAGATGGAGTGGTGGCTATGGGTTCTCTACTCCTGATATTATCCATATTCAGACAGCAATGAAAATGATATAAAATATACAGGTAGTCCTCAACTTATGACCATAATTGAGCCCAAAACTTATGTTGCTAAGTGAGAAATTTGTTAAGTGAGTTTTGCCCCATTTTATGTCTTCTCTCGTCACATTTGTTAAGTGAATCACTTCAGTTCTTAAATTAGTAACATGGTTGTTAAATGAATCTGGTTTCCCCCTTGACTTTGTTTGTCAGAAGGTCACAAAAGGGGGAATCACATGACACTGGGACACTGCAATCATTATAAATATGAACCAGTTGTTAAGCATCTGCATGTAAATCATGTGACCCTGGGGATGCTGCAACAGTCATAAGTGTGGAAAAAAGTCACTTTTTTCAATGCCATTACAACTTCGAATAGTCACTAAATGAATTGTTGTAAGTCACGGACTACCTGTACTATATAGTTAATAAAATCTGCAATTAATTTTATGAAGGAAAGTTTAATTAGTAGTCTTCAAACTTCATTCTGTGTTATTCTGACTTTCTCTGTATTATATACATGGACTTAAGACTAAGGAAAACAACTAGTGGGTCTCTTTTAAAGAGAACATTCCATGAGAGATAGAATACACTTACACACAACTTCTTCATTCCCAAAGGAAAACTGAAGTCAATTCCCTTAATTGCCTTCATTTCCTTTTTCCCTTAATACATGTATAATAAACTAAAAACTTCATGAATCCCAAGTCCTTCCAGCTGACATAAAAAAGTTTTTTAAAAAGCATCCAATCAATTCCTGACCCCTGAGATGCCATAATTTGTGAAGTAACAGAAACAAGGAATGATCTCTTGGCACAGAAGGGAAAGTAAATGAATTGCTAATCTTATCAGCCATGTTTTCAGCACTTAACAGTGTGCATTTGTCGAGCTATGAGAGCAACCTATCTGCAGATGCTTCTATTCTTTTTTTTAAAAACTTGTTTTGCAAGGTTACCACATCAGTATCATTGAGCAAGCAGACGGTTTTACAATAGCTCAAACCCTGGTTGTTTATTTCTGTGGCAGCAGAAAACATGAAAACTGAACTGCGCTACTTTGATTTGTACCTTTGACCTTATTCCCAAAGTAGCCCAAGCAAATTGATCAGGGGGGAAATTGTCAAGAGTTCTTTCTATTTCCCTTTTCTCTTGCAGATGATCTGCTGGTGGGTTGCTGTTTCTTCTTCTTCTTGTTGTTGTTCGTATTTTCCCAAAGTGTTTGCTTGAAACAAAATTATCCTGAAATAAAAATTGACACTCCATGCCCAAGAAGATCATAGGGAAATCACACTTGCCCTTAGCTCAGCATTTCAAGTTTAGCAAAAGGAAATTTTAGCTTTGTTGTTTCAAATGTGCCATACTTGAGTTAGAAATAGATCATCACAACTCTTGAATGTTATAAACATTATGGCATCCCAATACGCCACAGCTCCTTCTGAACTGATGCAAAATCTCCTGGATGTGCCCTTTTATTGCTAGACTAATTTGAACCTCAATTTTAGTTATAGTGGGTGATTTCTCCTCTGGACCCGTTTTCTGAAATTTCTTATAGAGCTTCCTGTCAGCATGTTGTCATGCCTGGAAAATTATCTTTGCCAAAGGGTTAGCTTCAGAAAGTATCAGAAAATGAAAATAATTCAGAACTCCATTTCTGTTATGATAAAAGAAATCCAGCAAAAGTTTTTAAAATCGAAGCTTTTATGATCTGAATCCAAGTTTTCAGAAGAACTACCGTTGTTTTGCCTGGTTTCCCCAAATCATTATGTGATTCACTTTTTGAAATATGTTTCAATTAAAATATTGCTATTATTTTTGTTTATAATATAATGAAGAGAAAAAAAAGTGAAATATACCTGCCATCCTTAAAACAAAGTGAACAGGAGAACATAGATGGATATATTTCAAGGGAAACAAAATGGGTAAGAGCCAACATTGATACTATTTAGAAGAACCACTACATTACTGTGATTAGTCAATAAATTTTATTTTTATTTCATTTATTTCCAGGAATGTCACTGTTACTATTATCACTGTTAGCAATAAATACTTATATTATAAAAATATATAGTTGTATTGACAATACACTAAATAAAAAATATTGATATATCATCTTTCAAAATTACCAATCATGTAGCTTGAACATATTTTTACTATGGAAAGTTTTAAAACTTTATCATTAATAAATTCCAGATTATTTCAGGGACGTAGATTCTCTGCACTACAGCTTTATTTCCTGCTTCTTTCCCATGCAAAAACTTCCAATTCCTTTTTCTCCCTCTTTCCTTTCCTTTCCTTTCCTTTCCTTTCCTTTCCTTTCCTTTCCTTTCCTTTCCTTTCCTTTCCTTTCCTTTCCTTTCCTTTTCTTTCTTGGCTTCTATTGGAAAAGAAGGAAGGAAGGAAGGAAGGAAGGAAGGAAGGAAGGAAGATTGGTTTGCCTTAGTATAGTCATTTGCTTCCATTAAAATGTCTCTGGTTTATTTTCATGCACTTTATAAGTTTATATATTTCCCTTTTAAAATCAAGTAAATCACATGTTGATATTGAATTTTTCAGGTTTATTATGTGCTATGACAAATGTTTCCTATTGTCTGCTCTGAAACTCCTTCAACTGAGTTTCATTGGATGACCTTTGTCTTCCTTTCTCCATTCAAGTCATAATTTGTCCTGCTCAGTCCCTAGAGTTCCAGACTTTTGATTAAGTAAAATGTTCAAGGTCCCTGATCAATTTGGTTTTCGGTTTCCAGCTTACACTTATTTTAGTTTCCAGTTGAAGAATTATAATGGCCATCAATATATCAATATGGCATGATCTTAAATAATGCTACTGTTTCATTTCAGATTTAATATTACTGCCTTAGCTACTGTATATGCACATATATTTTGAGGGAACACTCGATTCCGATTATTTAGATTATTTTTTGGAATTTATGAAACAAGCATTTCAGTGATATATATATATATATATATATATATATATATATATATATATATATATAATGTTATCTTGAGATAAAGTTTACATTCACAATGAAAAGGATTGATATATGTCTCAGTTTTCAAAATTTATACTAATATTTTCAAATAATATATAGATTTGTATACTTTGATGTGCACTTTTAACAAAATATCATCCCGCTTTCTCATTTTCCTTCTTTGCATTTTACTTCATTTTGTGCCAATTATTTATTATTCCTTATTGTGTGAAGCACTGGATTCATATCAAGTTCAATTTGATTATATATTTTTTTTAATTTGATCTGGTAAAGAATAAACAGGCTACAACCAGATCATGTGTTCCTATCTCATTTTCCCAGGTTCTTTTTAAGAAATGACTGAAACTAGACAGATAATATAGATAATCCACAATTTAAATACATGTATTTAAGATCAAGTTATGATCAGAATGCAAAAACAGTTCCATTTAGAAAGCAAAAACCTTTTTTTTAAAAAAAATAAAAATAAAAATAAGGCTCAAATGTTTGGAGTGATCCCTATTTTAAATAACCATGACTGTTTGACTTTTTTAGTTACATTAACATATTTTTTGTGAGCAGAGTGCTATGGCAACAAAAATAATAATAATACTGAGATGAAATTTATTCTTAATTGCTTCTACACTGCAAGCCATCTTTACAAAGTGCACATTTTCAACTCATTATTCTTATTTTTCAGAGATGATGCCTTTTTTCTTAATATTTACTTTTCCATTTACCTGAACTCTTCAGTATTTCTAAAACAGCCAATTATCATTTAATTGACTTACTCTCAACTTAGGAATTCTACATACTAGCAGTCTTCCTCCTGCTTCTTACCATGAATACAAATCTTTTAATCATAAATACTCTATTGGCTTTTTATTAAAATCTGTGAAGTACTCACTGTCATGTTGATTTCTTATTTCCTTAAGGAAAACATGCAACCTCACTGTGTGATTTTAATTTTATATTTTCATTTACGCCTTTCCCATTGCTGTTATAGCATGTAGCACTTCACACCTCTATTTATGATTTCAATGTGCATGCAGAAAGGTGCTACATGTGTATGTAGAGCTCTTCTAACCTAGTCAAGATTGCCCTCAAAGAGAGGACTGCACATTGATACACAAATAAAAGTGCCTTTTCTCATGTACAAAATGTATAAATAGCATGATGCGATTTTGACAGTATTAGCAACAAAATATCAACTTCATTGCTTATTCTAATAACATGCATTTAACAATAACAATAATAGAGTTGGAAGGGAACTTTGAGGTCTTCTAGTCCAACCCCCTGCTCAGGCAGGAAAATCTATACCATTTCAAACAAATGGTTGTCCAGTCTCTGACAAATGGTTGTCCAGTGTTTATGGGTAGCTCTTGACTTACAACCAGTCCCTTAGCAATATTCAAAGTTACAATGGATCCTGCAAAAGCTATCTATGACCCAGATTCAAAGTTACATATGCTGCAATACCCCTGTGGTGATTTGTCCCTACAACTAACTGCAGGGATGCTGCAGGAGCCCACACCACCTATCTCCTCTCACAGCCTGCCCCAATGTGTCATCACAGGTCATGGGTCTGCTTCCCACCTCCTCCTCATCTCATGTCAGCCATTGC
>JAKJMR010033077.1:0-20905 GCA_024449315.1 Daboia siamensis
TTTACAGCAACCCGAAGCAGGAAAACAAAATCAGCGTTGGCCGCTACCCATAGGCTGCTAAATACATGCCTATGGCACACGCCCATACCCTACCCAAACACACCCACATACTCCCGATCCCTATATACACCCCGCCCCTCCCCGGCAGAGCCCTTTGCTTCCTGCTCCCTTTCTGTCAGGTAAGCTCGGACCCAAAGCCCTCCACCACCTTGCCCCACCCCCACGCCCCACCCCAAAATGGGCCCCACCCAGCCCTGGGCCCCTGCATGGCCGCCAGCGTCCAGCCCCTTTAGCCATCCGGGTGCCAGCTCCTACTCAGGTACTGCGGTGGGAATGAGCCTGTCCCCCAACGAAAAGGCTGCGGGGCCTGCTGGCACCCGGGCAGGGCTGTCCTGCCCCCACGTGCGCTGCACAGCTGCTCCGGATAGTCCTGCCACGCAGAGAGACTGTAACTGAAGCCCCGCTGTCTGTTGGGTCTGTGGGCCCTTTCCCCGTGCAAGACAGCAGCCCTGTAGTGAAATAGAGGCTCCCAGGGCAGCGACAGCCATCCGGTGGCTGTGCGTAGCTGCGCCAGCTGTCGCAGCTTCCTTGCCAGCTCCACCATCAACCGGCACATCCTGCGCCTGCACGGCGACAAACGGGAGTCCCGCCGGCAGCAGCGCGGCCGGCTGCCATGGAATGGCCGCCCGGCCACTCTCCTGGGCCAGGGAGGAGCGGGGTGGTCCAAGGGAGTCTGTCAAGCCGTCAGGGCGTCCAGCAACCAGGTCAGGAAAGGCCGTAGGGGAGGGGAGGGCCCCTGTTGAATGTCGGCCCCGTGAGGCCCGACAACTAGTTTCCATCTGTTGCTTCTTGTCCTGCTTTCGGGTGCTTTGGAAAATAGCTTGACTCCCTCTTCTTTGTGGCAGCCCCTAAGATATTGGAACACTGCTATCATGTCACCCCTTGGTGACAGAAGACAGAAATGAAGCTTTAACTTTATATTTTTGTAAGGTCAGTCTGCATATACATTTTCCAGACATAAGACATTACAGAAAAAAATTAAACTACTGAGGGGAAAAATATTTATTTATTTATTTGCATTTTGTGTTTCTAGATCTCCCAGTCGCGCAAGGAGAAAATAAAAATGCACATTTTATTTTCATTCTCATTGTTTTATCTGTCTTTACTCTGGTTTCCTTACAGTAGTTTGACTTGTAATGGATAAGTTTTCTTCATAAATTATTTCTATGGCATTGCCTTCCTCCTGATTGTCTTTTGTTTATACCTACTGTGTTTTTCCAGCTACTAAATAATACAAATAATGCAGCACAGTTCACTATTAACAGTTCTCTAAAGTCCATGTATTACTTCCAAAAAGTTATTTCAGTTATCTTCTTTGGAAGGCAAAAAGTTTCTTAACACATTATTTTTTCCCTCACTGGCTTCAATTTCACATTTTTTTTCAAGTTGTCATAAATGAATACAGAAGTATATAACATATACCTGAAATGTCTGATTTAAAAAAAAAAAATAGAGATTTTACAGTTCACTTTCTAAGTTACAGCCTTGTCCAGGAATATTATAAGATGCTACATTCTGCTCATACAAAGTGACAGTCCTATAATCATGAGAATTGTTTTTTGTGTTTTCCCCAAAATAAGACCCAGTCTTATATTTTTTTCCCCTCCAATAGAGGCAGTAGGTCTTATTTTGGGTGGGTGTGTCTTTTCCCCCCTGACATTTGCCTCACCTCACGGTGGTGGCACCAACAGCCCAGTCCAGCAGGAGGCTGCATGGCCTGTCCTGTCATTCCACAGCCACATGGTGGGGCAGGTGGGGGAGGGTTGGAGCTGCCCTAAAAACCCCATAGGTGCCCAAACACTTTCCCCCAAAATGGAGCTCTGATGGAGACTGGAAGCTCCATCTGCTTCTGAATGGGGCACTTGGAGACAGAACTAATCACTCTGTTTCAAAATGACCCATTCACAAGCAGATGGAGCTTCCAGTCTCCATTTGGGGAAAAAAAGTTTGGGCATCTAAGCGCCACTTGGGAACGAAGTGATTTGTAATGTAGAAATATTAATTTATGAAATAGAATTAGTATTTCATGCTGGTTGTGCTTCTGCATAATGGTTGGGTATATTCCATGTTGTAACATAGCTCAGAGTGATTTTGAAGGCTAGGCAGCATTTGAATAACTATCTATTACATCTACGCATAAAAATATTGATAATCCAATTGAATATTATAACATAATTTTTCATAGAATCTCTTAGATTCCTTTTTCATATGTCCTTGAGAAATGCTCTACAGCATCAATTGTCATTACAAAGCTTTTTCTCCATCTGATTGTCTTCATTTCTTATTTATTACTACAAAAATAGCTTAGAGCATAAACATTTTAGAACAGGGCTTTTCAAACTTTTCACCCATTGTACCATTTTTAAGACATGGTAACATCCGAGTACCACTAGTCACCTAGCAAGGTGTCAAAAACGTGATGACCAAAAAAAAAAAAGGAAAAAAGTGATGAAGTACAGGTAGTCCTTGACTTACAACAGTTCGCTTAGTGACTGTTCAAAGTTACAATGGCACTGAAAAAAGTGCCCCCCAAGCCACAGCCGAGCAAGACACCTGCCTGCCTGCCCGGCAGCGCTCTTCCTCCTGTCCACGGTTTTCATTGTTGTGAGCATTTCTGTTGAGATTGGCAGTGGGGGTGGGGTGGGGTGTTTTGTTTTTATTCCCCCACTCTGCTGGGTGGTTGCAGCAGGTTTTGGTCACTTCACATGACCCTGAGACACTGTGACTGTCATAAATACGAATCAGTTGCCAAGCATCTGAATGTAAATCACAAGACCCTGGAGATGCTGCAACATTCCAGCTGATCGGCGCTTCTTCTGGGCTCAGAAGCACCAGGATCAGCGCCAAGCTCTAACTGGAGCCTGGCTCTGATCTTGGTGCTTCCACTGAGCCTTGACAGCCCCGAAGAAGCACTGATCCTGGTGCTTTCGCTGAGCCATGACAGACCTGCAGCTCCAGCCATCTCTCGCTCAGGCTTGTGCAATGCTGCCACCGGTTCAGCTCATTCCCTTCCCCTGCTACCACTTTTCTAGGATGGTCATGTACCACCTGCCAGATGCCAATGTACCACAGGTGGTACGCGTACCACTGGTTGAAAAGCCCTGTTTTATAAGTTTAATTATTGTGCTTGGCAATCCTGCAATTAAACCACACCTGTCTATTTTGTAATATATTCTGCAATAATATCTACTATTGTAAAATAAATTTTAAAAAAGCCTTCCAGTAACTGTGTATAAAGTATAAGACAGTTGTGATGGTCTTAGTTAAGCTTCTATAGGGTAAAATTGGACAGAGACAATTGGAAGTAGTTGCTAAATGATTAATGCATGAAGCAATAAATTTAGGTACATTTGTTCCTACCTATGAAGTGTTGGTTGAGAAAAATGAAAAGTAAAGTACCAAGTCTCTATGTATTTTACAAAGAATCTTTATACATTAATAAATATAAGAACTAAAACTAAGCATACATTAGTAAAAACACATGAGAAATTTTGGTCTCTTTTTGGAATGAAGCATCATTTCTTTGTGAAAATTTTGTGTAAATTTTGTTTTTAGCACCCAAAGTTGTGCTTGTGTGAAAGGCTGCTATATAAATAAATGAAGCACATAAATAAATGAACTTTCTTGATTAAATCAAACCATTGATGCTAATTTTGGTCTCTAGTGGTAATGTTAACTCTGCATCTATACTAAACAATTTAAGGCACTAAAGGAGCAGGAAAATTGAACTAAGAGTGTTTTTCATTTACAGTTTCTGGGAAAGATGATTCAGTATCAATTTCATGTTATAATTTTTTTCTTTTACTGAAGACTAAGGTTAAAAATATCATTTTATAATTTTTAAGATGCATCATTTATTCCCGAAGAATGACTAAATGTATGATGATCCAGGGCACAGCACAGAGGCAACACAGTCAGCTGGCAGTACAAACTGCCCCTTTATTGTTCCAAATGTTCCCCAAATGCTCCCACTTTCCTGGAAAGTCCCAGAATAAGTAACGACACACACACACACACCTTCAGCAGCCTCTGGCTGCAAGTAGTTTCAAAAGTTTTTAGATTAGAATAGCAATTTACTCAAGGCCAAGTAGATAACAAAGAAAGGAACATAAATCCAAATCTAATGAGTCTGTGGAAAGAAAAGCTTGCCTAAGTAGTTTCAGAAGAGAAGCCAAATTCAAACTGAGGTTTGGAGCACCAAATCAAGTTTGTCAGCCAGTCCAATGGTCAGAGTTTCAGGGTTTACAAATAGAGATCACAACACAGAACAAGAGATCAGAGTTGTTTCCTACGTCGGCAACAGCACACAAACCTCCAATAATTCAGCATTTTTCCCAGACAAATGCCCCTCCCCACAGTGTCTCCTTAAGTCTCAGTCCCCAGGTGTGCCTTGTGGAGAGGGGCAGGGTGCTCTCCTCCTGAGTAGTTGGGCCTGCCAGTGTTGTTCCCTCCTTCTCTCCACTCTCTGTGCTCTAGGATCAGGAGGGGGTAGCCCTTGCTCTGTGTCTCAAGTTCACCCTGCCCCTGTTCTTCCCTGCTTTCAAGCTGTCCCAATCCTGAAAGGCCCTGGCCTGCCTCGGCCTGCTCCTCCCTATATTCCTCCAAAGCCAACAATGCCTCCCTCTCCAACTTTCTCGGCTCCAGTTCCAGCTCGTCTTCCTCAGCAGATTCAGCTCTGGTGGGGGCATGCCAAAATGTTTCCTTTTCAGTCTTTGAGTTCATAAAATCTGCATTCCAGGCACTATTGTTAAAGATGCAGGCATGTAAACATGCATACAAATGTGCCTAGACAAACACAAGTACATGTGTAAGGAGGGATGTTTATAAAGTAGTGATAAGGTTGTCTGATATTTTTTAGACAAATTGTAGTCACTAGTTTTTATTATAAGGGGGTAAAAAATGGGGAAAAACCCCCCCTTCCTATTTCTATTACCTTTTAGACTTGCTTTTTTTTGCTACAATGTATTCAAGGTAATTGTTCTGAATTGATTTTTTTCCCATTTTATTGTAACAATCAGCATGTGAGATAGACTGTTTGGCAGAAATACACTTCTTGATCCAAGATCAGTCATGACCAAACACTATAGGCCAGACATGTCAAACACAAGGCCCGGGGGCCGGATGCGGCCCACGGAGTGGTTCCATGTGGCCCACGAACCCATCCTGGAAACAGTGAGGGAACGGCCCCCACTGCCTTGGCCCTGGCCCAGGCTGGCCGGGAGCCAATGTACAATTTCGTGGTGGCCATCTATGCTGAAACACATTCAGTCTTAGCTCCACAAGGCCATCTGGAAATAGCGAAGGTCCAGCCCCTGCATCGGCCCCACCCACTCGGTGCATGCTGGGGAGGTATCACCCTTTGTGAGGAAAGAAGAAAGACACCATTGCCAGCAGCCTTGAGGTGCATCTGGGTGCCCCCTTGGGGAACTGGGGCTGGGCTTAGTGCCATGGGTGCTTGAGGGTGGGGCTGGGCATTTGACCTCCATGACACCATCCAGGGCCTCCCCGCCGCATGGTCTGAAAGGAACAGTGAGGCTCCTCCAGTGGACCATGCCTTGGCACTTGCCCCAGTCCCATCTCCTTCTGCCAGAGACCCTCAGATCTATCCCACTCCTGCCCAGGCCCCCATAGGTACCCTTGACACGAATGATGTAGAGCTGGCCATGGCCACCCAGTAGGCCACACCCACCCTGGCCACACCCACCCAGCCCCCTGAGGGCAACCGCAATGCTGATGCGGCCCTCAATGAAATTGACTTTGATACCCCTGTCCTAGGCCATCCAGGAAGTTACCAATTTCAGTTCCTGGGGGGGAGGGAGAATCCACCACGATAGAATTTAATGTAGATTTAAACTTTGCTGGGATCAGGAAGCTATATTTAAGAATTAAATTTGGTTCTCCTTTCTGCTTATCTATTCTTTTTGACAGGCAAGCCAAAATATTCCTTCAACAACCTGTAGAAAAAAAAAAGAGAAAAATAGAAAGAAGAAAATAAACTACTGAATTCAGAGTTACCAAGAGCCTTGAGTGACTCTGTATCAAATCCTTGTCCTTTGAACAGAAAACGTATGCCTGCAAAACTTTTTTTTTTTCTTGAGGGTTCCAAATTGTCTTAAAACATAGACATTCTTCTCTGTTTGTCTATGGGAGCACAGGATAATAGTAAACTCCTCTATCACTGTATTCTCCTGTCTTTTCTTCCACTTTGAGAGTGCTTTGTACCATTTGTAAGTATACATGTCTGGAGGCATTAAGTGTTCCCTCTCATTTCCTCTTTTTATCCCTTTCACTTCTGTCTTTTTCAAATATATACAGATTTGACCAAATGCATCATCCCATTTCCTAATACCCTGCAAGCAAAGCATGCAAGTGTAGCATAGCTGTATTAAACTGGACTGAAAAACAATCTGGTGGAAACACTAAATTTTGTACCTCTGGTTACCTTATTTTTGGACCCCAATTTTCATTGTACCTCAGGAAAGCAAAAATGATCTATATTATAAAATGTTTAAGTCACTTTCATTTATTATCCATGTAGCAGAATTCCATGTTTATTTGTATTCATATATGTCTTAAATCTTTAAGTTTACACTAGATTGTAAGTTATTTTGATGCATAATTATATTGATCTTTGGGAACATGTTTGTTAATAAGTCTAATATAAACTTTCACTGTCAAAAATCTATCTTCATTATATACATTTTACAAAATGCATTGGTGTCTTGTATATAGTCAAAATATCTTTTAAAAAAATAACAACAAAAGAACAACAACAATAATAAAGTTGGAAGGAACCTTGGAGGTCATCTAGTCCAACCCCCTGCTCAGGCAGGAAACCTTATACCATTTCAGGCAAATGGCTGTCCAGTCTCTTCTTAAAAACTTCCCATGTTGGAGCATTCACAGCTTTTGGAGGCAGGTTGTTCCACTGATTAATTGTTCTAACTGTCATATTTTTTTTTCTTAGTTCTAAGTTGCTTCTCTCTTTGGTTAGTTTCCATCCGTTGCTTCTTGTCTTGGCTTCAGGTGCTTTGGAGAATAGATTGACTCCCTCTTCTTTGTGGCAGCCCCTGAGATATTGGAATACTGCTATCATGTCACCTCTCATCCTTCTCTTCATTAAACTAGACATACCCAATTCCAGCACCCGTTCCTTATATGTTTTAGCCTCTAGTCCCCTAATTATCTTTGTTACTCTTCTCTTCACTCTGTCTAGAGTGTCAACATCCTTTTTTACATCGCGGTGTCCAAAACTGGATGCAGTATTCCAAGTGTAGGCATGGTAAAGTGGCATTAACACTTCACGTGATCTTGATTCTACATCCCTGCAATCATGTTATAGTATCATTTGTATTCCCCATGCCTCAATGACTGTTTTTTCATTTAGCTACATGGAAACAGAATAAAAGGGCTAAACATTTTAAAAGAAATGCAGAAATGTAATTGATTAGGAATAGAATGAACTCTCTGTTCTTAATCATAACAAGTTGTAATAAATCTTTGAATCTACAAATTAATTTGGGGATATGAATGCTTTATCACTGTCAAAACTAAGATATGCTAGCAATTTTGTCAGTTGAATGGAAAACCTATTTTAAGTCTCATAAATGCTATTCTTTTCTCAAAGACAAAATAGAACATAGTAAAAGTATAAATGAAGTAATTCAACATAAGGTATAAAACAATCCTTATGAAATTCAGCTGGAAAATCAAAAGATTTTATGTATAATCATGTCAGCTTAAGGCTAAACTAGCAGCAGTGTGAATTAAAACTCTGCAAAGCATTAGAAAAGAAGCTTTGCAAAACGTAAGCGAAAACTAAGCATTTCTCTTGAAATGTTAAAGCAACTACAGGTACTCAACTTATGGCCATTTGTTTGATGGCCATTTGAAGGCACAATAGCACTGAAAAAAGTGATTTATGACTGTTCCTCACACTTATGACCACTGCAACATCCCTGAGGTCACATGATCAAAATGTTGGTGCTTGGCAACTTACATGTATTTATGATGGTAGCAGAAGCCAAGGGTCATGTGGTCACCATTTGTAATTTTCCCTAAGGGCTTCTGGCAAGCAAAGTTAATGGGGGAAGTTGGATTCACTTAATGACAGCATCACTGAGCAATTGAAGCCCTGATCCTACAAAGACGAGAACTACCTGTGTGTCTTTTGCAAAAGTGTTACATCTGCTTTGAAGACTTTCCCTATAGGCTTTTATATTCATGTTGCCACCAAAAGTGAAGCAGCTGTACATGCACTTATACACACATAGATAACTGGACATTTTTGAAGCAGCCATACAAATCTGGCAAAGAATGCAAATCCTTTGGTGTTGTGTTCACCTTTTGGAAAGCACCTCCTTCTAAAGCTTTCTACAACATTTATATGTAAGATTTGTGAGAGTTCCCTGAAATACTTTAGCACAGGGGTGTCAAACTGCCAGCCTGAGGGCTGGACGCGTCACGATGAAACTGTGCCCACCCCATTGTCGGCACTGGGGAAAAAGCTCTGATACATTGTGTAATGTACTGGGTCTGACGCAAGGAAGAGACGCCAGCCGGAGTACGTGTTCAGCTCTTTATTGGGGGGGAACGTACTGAGGAACGAGGGTTACCTGGCCTCCTTAAATACCTAGCCAGGTATGCGTCCAGCCAATGGGGTTGGCCCTAGGTTTCCCGCCGAAACTAAGTTTCCCGCCAAGACCATCCAGGCCAACGCCCCCTGGTGGCTGTTGCTATGCAGATGCCTGCATAGGATACATAACACATTGCACAACGTCACGTGACGTCACGAGTTTGACGTGTCTGTTTTAGCAAATAATCAGAATCAGAATCAAGCTGGAAGGGACCTTGGAGATCTTCTAGTCCAGCCCCCTCTTCAAGCAGGAGATCCTATACAATTTCAGACAAGTGACTGTCTAATCTCTTCTTCATCACTGGGTGCTCCAGTGATGAAGCACCCACAATGTCTAAAGGCAAGCAGTTCCACGGGTTAATTGTCCTCACTATTAGGAAGTTTCTCCTTAATTCCAGGTTGCTTCTCTCCTTGATTAGTTTAAATAAATATGAATATTGATTTAAATAAATAAATACGAAGGAAACTTTAAAGTAGAATGTAATATAAATGAGCTGCTTCTAACTAATCTTTAAGCATCGGTTTTAATATCAACATCAATAATCTGTACTTTGGACTAGGTGAAAAAGAATAACCTGACAATGAAGATTGGGAGTATATCATACATTTCTAATCCGGATTGCACTCTGGTTCTTGAAATTTCAGCTTTATTAAAGACACTTAAACAATTCAACATAATTGTTTGCAACTCTGCAGCAGCTTCTGACCATTGGTTTATTATTTGGAAATAAATAATCATCATGAAAGAGCATATTAATAATTTGCACATCAGAATTTTTACCACTGGTGGCTAAGCTAACATATTTATATCCTTTTCCCCCAGCCATGAATAATTAATGTTTGAGGCCTTGGAGTATAGCAAGACCTAATCTGAAGATAGATTGCAACTGGCTAAAGTTGTTAATCTACCATTTTTACTATTATCAGAAAGATTTTTTGCCTGTAACAAACTGCGAAATTATTACGCTTCCGGCAAAAGCTAAAATACTGTTTCCAACTTCAATCTTACAGTCTGTTTTTCAGTTTAACCTTGGAAGTTGCTTTATATTAGCTCAGTTTGTCCTGAATAATGTATTCAGACAGCTACGGCCTCTCTGGAGTCTTTGGCAAAAGCTGATCTTGTCAATTGCTAGCTGATCTGTTTAATTGAGAATGCCATGGATTAAACTCAGAGCCATCTATAGTACCACTAAATTCTAGCCTCCCCTTTATCTAAACAACACTGGAAGAGTTCAGACTGAAGTAATGCACCAGGACTTTTCACTTATATCTCACTTATATCAAGTGTAAGCTTGTTACTTCTCTAGACAGTTCTACAGGCTTCCTACAGGTAAAAATATTAATAGTGCCAAAAAAACAAAGGTAAGGTATGGTTTGTCTTTGCTAAACTATTAGGAGTAATGGCCAAAATACTTCTGTGCAAAAAAATGTCCTTTTTATTGATGTCTAATATCTTACACTGTACAAAATATAATAGATTCTCCCTAGATAGCAGCTATAGGAAACCTTTGTTGAGGCAGCTTAATGACTAGGTGCTAGCTAGAAAAGATCATACATTGTTTAGGATAAAGGACATAAGAATAAGCCAATAAAGGAGAACATTTGTAGCTCAGGGTTGAAATGAGGGGCCCTTAGTGCTCTTTGAGTTTGGCTGTTTTCTTGCAGATGTTTCATTACCTACACTAGGGAACATCATCATCACTAGCACTAATGATATTACCTAGTTTGGATAATGAAACATCTGCAAGGAAACTACCACGCTCAGAGAGTACCAAGGGCTCCTCATAAGAATAAACATTACGCAATGGACAAGGGGATGTTCATAAACAGAAGTACAGTATAGGCATTGTGTGGTAAATCTCAACTGAAGGGCCACTTCTGTCTTTTCAAAGACTTGGGGGAATTGACTGACTGCTTGTTCTATAATGAAAGAGAAATTCCATTCAATAAATCAAGAATATAGATCATAATTCTTCAAATCTGTTTCTGAGATTTCCTCTCATTATTCACGTTAAAATGATGATTTTTCATTACAAATGCCCAATCAAAATGAATGAATCAGTTTAGGGGCAATGTGTTTCATCTGTCTTTGATCTTTGTTTCATAAAAGAAAAATTGATATTCTATAGCTAGCTAGGAATTCACGTTACGTAGTCAGAAAATATTTAGGATGATGTGTATTCAGGAGGAGGAGGAGGAGGAGGAGAAGGAGGAAGTTATACATGATATACTGTAAGTGACACACAGGGACAGAATATATTTAAATATGTGACTTCCTATCCTGAAGAGGAAGGGTATTAAGCTCTTAAGTACCATTATTTTATGGCTAGTTTGCTATTATGATGCCCAGGGCTTTTTTTCTCATTGAACGCTCAGAACGGAGTTCTGGCACATTTTTTGGATGGAACCTTGTAGGGTAGGCAAGGCGGGTTGTATAACATTTGTGAGTTCCAGCACATTTTTCTTTTACAAAAAAAGCACTGATGATGCCTGAGAATTTTCAGTGAGTCAGTCTCTCAACTTTTTTTTTTTTTTATGAAAAGCACAAAATACACTTTACTTTTTCAATATTTACTCTGTTTAAATATAATCAGCACTCCATTAAAAACACTTACACTGTTTAAACTATAATTCTTAGTGACTTTTTATAATTTATTAATTATGAAGTCAGGGCTTCCTTGTAACTGGTTTATTCTTGTACTTTAATGCATGTAACTTTGTATTTCATAAAATATAAAGGATGGCAAAGTCATTGGTATTCTCATGGTATCTTCACTGATAGTATTCACTTTATATTTTGTTATGGATTAATTATTAAGTGGTTTGTCCTATTTCTTCTTAATTTCAATGGGATATTACTGAATTACATACAGTAGTAATGCCAATTTTTCAGATTATCTAAATTATTCACCATTAGTTTAAATGTCGCATATTAAATGTTAAAATCAGTGATGATTTTGCATAATTACAGTTTTGAAAAAGATAAAACAATAAACATGCTATTTTTTTCTGAGAAAATTTATTTTTACAAACAAGAGCATTTCAGTTTATTTATAATGTTAAACATATTACTACAAAGACTGATTTTAAAATAAAGCAGGAATTTCCCTTTATACTTTCAGTTTTATATAGTGTTCTCTACTTTTCTTTAACAATGAAACTTGGTCTTTGATCCAAAAATTAGGAACTAATAGTGTTTTTATTTAATTACAGGAATTTAACTTCTGAATTTAAACAAAAAATGTAACCATTTCACATTAAATACTATTAGCCTTTTAAAAAATGTAATAACAATATCTTCTATTTAGTTCAAGAATTTAAGTGATTTGAAAAATGAATGTCAAAGAAACTTGATAGAGACATGGTATATAGATGGACTTCAGGCTTCTGGACACAGCTTTCTTTGCCAGTATATCAAAGGAAATGCATGGTTATACTACTGTAACTCCAACAGAACTGCTGTAATAAGCTTTTCCTCTGATCATCAGCACCAAATATTTTTTTTAAAAAAAATAATTTAGAATTTATAAAACTAATATAATAATAAATCCAGAAGCATGCAATAAATTGGTCTTTTGTGTCTAATTGTTTTCACCTATCAACTGAACAGATTGATAATCTGTCATATATTCCATCAATCTAATATAAAAGAATTGGAGAATTGCATAATAAATGTAACAATGTTCTCGCATATACAAGTGACTAGGTTCACTTTATCATGCTTCAGATTAATTATCTGAAGACTTAGACTGGTATTTACAGTGGTATTTTGTATTACTCTGAAGAATCATGTTGGGGATAGATCTTCTGAGATAAAATCTATGTATGCAGCTGCTGATGGTTGATACCAAATTGATGGTTCATAATCAGTCAATCAACCATTAGGTTTATAGGGTTAATACTCTATCCAAACCATATTAATAAATTTAGGATTAGTAAATGTGCCTTGCTAAGATTTTGTCTTGACATTCAAAAATACATTTATTGTATATTCTTTCCAACTAACGGATTAGCATCATCACTAGAGCAATCATCATCAGGTCCATTAAATACAGAAACATATTAGTGTTCATAAATTAATCATGTAAAGTGTGCAGGTGTCACAAACATAAATGAAGTCATAATAAAATATTCTTATGACATATTAATTGCATTTATTATCATTTAAACTTTCACGATTACAGTTCACCTCTACCATTTCCAGTCTGATGGCAAATAAGAAAAGAAAGGAAATGGGAAAAATCTTACTTATTTGCAAAGATCATTGAAGTAAGCAGCTGTGCTACCAGAAGACAGAAATTATAGTTATAGGTGTGTTGTTATTTTCCAACAATATAGTAGGCATTGTACTCTTTCCATCTAAATGTGGCCATTACAAAGGCCAAATGAAAAAAATATGTGATGTCAATATTGGCAAGAAGTTCACATATGTGCATTGGCAAGTGTAGGCTAACTGTATTTACTATTAAATGCCTTGTGATAACAGAAGCTATGTAAAAATCAGTATTCTCTTCTCAACTTTATGGTTGGCATATGTCTTTTGCAATTTCAGAATCTTTACTAGAGCTCTGGGAGTTTGAGGTTCTGCGTAGGATCTTAACTTTCCTAGTGTGCTGCATTCTTTTGAACAGAGATCTATGTCGTCTTTCCTTGGATCTGCTGGAGCCACTCTTTCAGCTTAGGAATCATATACGCAAGTACTCCTACCATCACTGGTACCACTTTGGCCTTTACTTTCCACAACCTCTTCAGTTTTTACTTCTCATGCTCTCCTAATGTTGCTGTCACTCTCACTGCTACATCTATCAACATTGCTGCTCTACTCCTTGCCTACTATAACAATGTTTGGTTGATTCACCAGTACTTGCCTCTCCATCTAGTTATGGAAGTCCTGCAACATCTTAGGCTAGTGTATGCTGTTCCTGACTGCATCGTACATCTTGCCACTATTTTTGGACAGTGCTTGAGCTCTTTTGTTGTGGTCTACATCTCGGGTCCTGCTGATGTTGTAAACCCCTGCTGCTATAGATTTGGTACTTAGTGCTTGCTCTTATGCTGCTATGATCAGTACCTCAGTGATCTCTTTTAATCCAGCCCTTTCCAGTCACTGGTAGGATTTCCAAATATCAGCCACCTCAGCTATCTATTAATGGTGCATCCCATGCAAGTTATTGTTATATTTCTGGATACTGTGGATTTCATTCAGGACAGTGGCTTTGACACTCAAGTGCCTACTGCCCTCTTTTTGGCTAGCATATAGTCTCTGGGTGTTAGACTTAAAATGGAAATCTCTGTATATTGTGAGGAACCTCTGCTTCTTCTCATAAGTAGATTCCATGTCATTCTTTGCCCAGCTCACTATACTGGCAGGGTATATGATGACTGGCAGGACATATACGTTGATAGCATGGATCTTGTTCTTCCCATTGAGCTCTTCATGACCTGTCTGATTCTTTGGTGATATTTGAATGTTGCCATCTTCCTTTCCTTCCTTGCCTCACATGACTGTGGGAATCCAAGATACTTCTAACTGGTCTGTATGTCTACTATGTGGCCACTGGTAATTTCAACCCATCAATCTTAATTACTTTCTCTCTCTTGATTACCATTCAGCCACACTTCTCAAGTCAGAATGAATCTTGATGCCCTCACTGTAGGTTTGTGTCATATGGATCAGCAAGTAAATGTCTTGTTCACTCTTAACATGCAACTTGATGTCATCCATGTACAAGAGGTGGCTGATGATACTTCCACTCTTGAACTTGTATCTGTATTCAGTCTTTATGATTATCTAACTGAATGGGTTCAAACCTATGCAGAACAGAAATGGGTAGAGTGCATTACTTTGTTATATGCCATACCCGACAGCCAGTTGGGTGACCTGTATTGAGTTAACTTCTAGTGTCTTCCACAGTCCCATTAAGTTCTTGAGGAATGTCCTTAATGTTATGTTTACTTTGTACAGCATTAGGCATTCACAGATCCATGTTTATGGGATTGTGTTATAAGCTTTCCTGTAGTCAGCCCAGGATGTGGTCAGATTAATCTATCTAGTCCTTGAATCTTGGACAATTGCTCTATTATGAGCAATTGGTGTTTTGAACCTCTGATGTTCCCAATGCCCTTCTGAGCTGTACTCATGTACGTGCCCATTTGGCTTTGTAGATTGACAGCTCTGACACCTGGTAGAACTTTCCATGTTATGGGGAGGCAGGTAGTTGGCCAGTAGTTGGCCAGTGCTGTTCTCTTGGGGGGGGGGGAGCTTTCATGATCAGCACGTTTCCTGTGTTAGCCAGTCTGACTGGGACTCTGCTTTAGCAGCCAGTTCATCTATGCTCCTACCGTAGGTGTTCA
The DNA here is from genome assembly GCA_024449315.1 of Daboia siamensis. Taxonomy (NCBI): domain Eukaryota; kingdom Metazoa; phylum Chordata; class Lepidosauria; order Squamata; family Viperidae; genus Daboia; species Daboia siamensis. The sequence continues at coordinate 15,050 of JAKJMR010033077.1, forward strand.
TATGCTGGCATTACCTCCTTTAACCAGTAGGTGTAGATCATGTCCAAGCCAGGTGCTATCCACTTATTGGAGATGCTGACTTACTGTTGGATGTCTGTTAATGTGATAATGATTAGTCTCTGTTCTTGTAGGTTGCTCTGGTTTGCTTTCAGGTCATGCGGTCATTTTGCACTGGGGTTACATGTGTTCTCTTTATCTCATATGTTCTTCCAGTACCAATCAGTTTCTGCTATTGGTGGTTCTGCTGTTACCGTGCTATTATACTGCAGTTGAGAGTGCAGTTTGGATGATTCATTGAAGAGCAAAACATTTATCTCCTTGGCCTCTGCTTGTCTATTGTTATCTCCTCAGTCTGGTAGCTAGTGCTGTGACACTTTGCTTAGCAGTGTCAAGGGCTTCAGATGTAGTCAGGCCCTCATATAGTTTCCATAGCTGAATCTCATCCCTAATTCCTCTACCCTTCTGTAATTCCATCAGCTAAGTAATCTCTCTCAAAGCTGTCTTGATTTTACCCTGTATCCTCATTTTAGGGATTGGAGGAGGAGATCTTTTACTGCAGTTTTCCTTAATCATCTCCAGAATGACAGTGGCTGTAGCATATATCAGTCAATTGGTTTGAGTTATGGTGATCCATAGGGATTGTCAGGAGGGCTCTGATGGTATCTTATAGCATACTGCCTGATAGGACTTCTCCACTGACCCTTGGTAACTGGCCTTGAGGATTGACTGTAGCTAATTTATCTATGATCTTATGCTTATATTGGCTGCAGCGCTCTGTGATGGAGGAGATGGTAGTAACATTGCAAGTTTAGGATTTTTGAAACTGAAAAAGGAGGATGGGGCTTCCTGAATATTAATTTATCTATACATCACTGCAGCTTAGAAAATCTTTATTTTGGCTGGAAAATTCAAACTATCGAAAGTGGGCACAAATATACTGTAGATTAAGTAGTTGATCAATCAAAGAAGAAAATCAATACCCTTTCTGAAAGCAAAACATACAAAATGGGTAAATCCAGCAAGTTTTTCATCTATGCTCTAAAAACAATAGTTCTACCCAGTGCTTTTTTTGTAAAAGAAAAAGGTGCTGGATCTCACACATGTCATACAACCAACCTTGCCTACCCTACAAGGTTCCATCCAAAAAAGGTGCCGGAACTCCGTTCTGTGCGTTCTATGAGAAAAAAAGCCCTGGTTCTACCTCTTTCCCCATTAATGCTAATTATAGGTCATGGCTCTTAAACCCAAAGTTAGCAGGGCTATCCAGTAATGTATGAAGAGAGAGAAAAATGTTTAGTCCAAGATTATTTCATAAATAACCAAGTAATTCCATAAGGTATTTTGAAGCAGAAATTGATATTTAATTGTATGAACCTTAGTTAGCTGATAATTAATGAAATGAGTATTTTTGTTAAAAATAAAATATGTAAGAAGATAGCATTAGACAGCAACATGATACTGGAAAATTTAGTTACAGTCCCAAGGTATATTTACTGTCATTTAGTGACACATAGAATAGAAAACATAACTGTTCAATACATGATGATTACTACAATATTGACAATAGCCCACTACTGGAAAAATATGGTGTCCATCATTATATCTCTAGTATGAAAAATTATGGAAGCTTGTTGTTGTGAAAAAAATTGGTGCATAAAAGATGCAAGACGTTGGGATATACTAGAAAAGCTTTTTTCCCCCTTCTGCTCAATTGTTTCTGACTCTCACAGAGTATCTGAACAGTGCATTTTTCTTGACAAGGTTTTTCATAAGTAGTTTGCCATTGCCCCCTTCATACAGAGGAGAGAGTGTGAGTAGATCAAGGTCACTCAGCTAGCTTTGTGCCTAAAGCAGGGCTAGAATTCAATATCACTCAGTGTTGTACCTGACGCTTTAACTGTTACACCAAAGTGGTTCAACTAGAGAATTTACCTTTGATTTCATTTGGGAAATGGCTATCCTTTTTGCAAAATATAATAGGTATTTTTTTTGTTTACCACAGCATATTAAAAATTGTTATTAGATTCTTGATTTGTTCTTTGTTCTTTTTAGTAAGTTTCTCGATATTGATATGGTATTTATAATTTTTAACTGCTTTTGGTCTCTCAGTTTTTACTATATTTATTGTCAAGTCTTGTATCCTCACCCTCTGAGGTTTTATATGTTTTCATTCATACACACACACACACACACACACACACACACACACACACACACACATATATAGAGAGAGAGAAACAGTAAGAGGCAAAATTTGTTAAAAAATTTAATGGCACGTAAGACGGAAATGACAAAAACCTCCACACTTTTTTGTTTGTACATCATGATGCTGGATGCATGTCTATAAAGGAAAGAATGTCTGTCAAAATATTATGATGCTTCTTGTCAGATTCTATTAAACAATCTGTGCTCTGTGGGTCATTGTTTAAGAGATATTTCCCTAGCTAAACAGACAAATAAATTGACATGGATGGCAAAAAAACAGCAGGAATGGGAGTGACTTCTGATTTCTGACTTCCTCCTAATTTGCCCAATAAATGTTCTTGTGGAAAACTTGCAGGAAGCATCGTAAATTTTCCTTCCTTCCTTCCTTCCTTCCTTCCTTCCTTCCTTCCTTCCTTCCTCCCTCCCTCCCTCCCTCCCTCCCTCTCTCCCTCCCTCTCTCCCTGATAGCTTTACCCATGAAGGGGAAAAAATCAGTGTGGAAGCGAGCAGGAAATTGTAAGTCCAAGGCCAGCAGTCAGGATGGCTTCTGCCATGTTGGGCAGGGACTGAAGGGTTACACAAAGGTATTAGCCAGGAAGACTGCACATGTGTGTCCTTGAGATGCCATATTGGTCAGGAAGAGCATACAGCATGATTCAGAAAGTGTGCACTCGTGAAGTTCAGGTAGACTGGTGGCAAACTGGATAGCAGGAGTATTGGAGGGTAAGGTGGCAAGGAATACTGGGACTGGTCTGGGGGGAGGGGATTTGCAGATTCATGGAGTATAGGATGGCCCAAAGGAAAGAGAAACTAATTATCATTGCTAATTATGCTTCATTGTATTTACATGAAAAAGATTTATCATATCTAAATTACTATTCAGTTTACCATTGCTTTTTGTTCAATAAATTTCTTTTGATTCAGTTATATAATATTTGTTTTTGGGTTTTTGGTAATTTATTTTAATTCCAAGGTTTGCATAGAGTGTATTAAGTATGAAAACAAATATTTTTTGGCAGTCATAGTTTTTAAACTGAACCAATGATATGATTCTATTTAATTTACTAATGGAATTTTCACTGGAATTTAAAAGGCAATTTATCCTCCCCTTAAGTTCATAAAATAAATCTCTGCATAAAAAAGCTCTTGTAAACAAATTATTTCATAATCATATTAGTAGTCCTTACTTAAGGTAAAGGTAAAGGTTCCCCCGCACATGCGTGCTAGTCGTTTCTGACTCTAGGGGCCAGTGCTCATCTCCGTTTCAAAGCCGAAGAGCCAGCGCTTGTCCGAGGACGTCTCCGTGGTCATGTGGCCGGCATGACTAGATGCCGCCAAAGGCGCATGGAACGCTGTTACCTTCCCACCGGAGTGGTCCCTATTTTTCTACTTGCATTTTTACGTGTTTTCTAACTGCTAGATTGGCAGAAGCTGGGACAAGTAACAGGCACTCACTCTGCTACATGGCACTCGGGATTCGACCCGCCAAACTGCCGACCTTCTGATCGACAAGCTCAGAATCCTAACCCACTGAGCCACCGCGTCCCTTAGTGTCCTTACTTAGTGGACCACAATTGGGATCAGGAAATCTATAGCTATACAGTCCAAGCAAAGGTAAATTCATCCTTGATTGTGGGGTGGTGGTGTTTGTGACTCCTTTTAAAGAGGTGCTGTTGTGCCCTTTTCTCAAGAAGCCTTTGCTAGACCTCACCCATCTGGATAATTTTTATCCAATCTTTCACCTTCATTTTTTAGGGAAAGTGATTCAGAAGGTTATAGCACTGCAACTCCAGAGGATCCTACCCTTTTCAGTCTGGTTTTAGACATATATGGGACAGAAAGAATATTGATTACCCTTCTACATTATCTCTGGCAGGAGTGGGAGCTGGTGCATTCAACCTTGCTCTTCTTGACTTCTTGGCAGCTTTCAATACTATCAACCATGATATACTTTTGAGTCTCCTTAGGGAGTTTTGTGCTGGTTCTCCTCTTCACTCCAAGGCTGGTCTCAATCTATGATGTTAGGAAGGGTATGTTATGGACCCCATCAGTTAAAGATACAGAAAGGAAAAAGCTAGCTGACCAAGTGGTTAAGGCATGAGGGTAATATTCTGATATTGTTAATCCTTAACTTGACATTGAAATGTAGTTGTAGGCTTAGTGTAAAATCAATCTTCATCCATATCTTCTTTTTTTGCATCCTAAAAATAGAAAAATTCAACAGCCCTTCCCTACTATTTTCACTACCCTTTCTTGTCTTTGTAAACCCAGTACTGTTCATTAATCCACATCATCTTTCATCTCTTGACTTAATGTTTATGTCTTTCGTCTATTTATTACTTGTATTTTGTTTTCCAAAATTTCCATCTTAACTTCACTTTGAATTACCTCTACACTCAGTTCTGCTGTAAATTCTTCAACATTATTTATTCTCTCTTAAATCCTGTTTCAGATCTCTTTTAAACTGCATTTGCATAGGAAGTTATTGATGCTGTTATTGTACAGTAACATTTTCCCATTTCTCAAAGATCTTTTGAAATGTTTCAATGTGTGACACTATTTTCTGTCATATGTTTAGAAGTTAACAACCATTTCATTGTGTGCAAAAGTAGATGTAAAATGGAGATTCTCTTCCTCCTCTTCCTCCTCCCCCTCCTCCTCCTTCTTCCTCCTCCTTCTCCTTCTGTTCCTCCTCCTCTTCATCCTCTCCCTTGCATTTCTCTAGTCCTTAAGTCTTTGATCACTCTGACACTGTGACACTCTGTAATTCTATGGTAACATGTTTTGTCTCACATTTTCTTTATCTCTTTGTTTTGCAAAGTCCATCAATTGTCCTTCCATTAAACTCTAAAGTTTGTGTTTCCACAGATGCCTTATTTTATTTATTTAATATTTAAAAAAAACACTTGATAATATTTCAAATTTCACTGGCTCCTCAATCCATTTTAAACTTTCTTAGGTTAATGTAGGTGGGGTCAAATGTGTCACCAGTTAAGTTGCTAAGCTCCCACAAGAGACCTATGTCCAGCCCCACCACATGAATTCAGTTGACTCTTATCTAGCACCAATTTGTTTTGACCATTAGTGAATCAGATTCTTTTGTACAGGTAACATAAAATCAACTTGTAATATTCTTGAACTCTCTCCTGGCTCCTTGTTTCTTGTACCTAATAATTAAATACTTATTAAGCTTCTTTCCATTAATCTTTAATTCTTTAAAATATTATTTAACTTATTTCTTTATGAAATGAATGAATGAAGTATCACTCAGCAGAAAGGTTGTAAAAAAACCTGGTGTGCTGAATATTTCTTCTAGCGCCAGGTAACTGTAATTCAAATATATTTAAATGTGTTGAAATTTTAATCCAAATGTTCAAATATTTATAATTAGAATTTGAATGTGCTTAAAAAGTGAATTTCTCTGTATGGACAAATCCTTACAGACAAGCTGTGGTTGTGGTCTTAATCCTGCAGTCATTTCACAATAGAAACAGCCATCAGGAGCATTTTGGGCGACCTCTTGGCCTATTCCTCTCTGAGGAGACTCTGTTGGCTTGGGCCCATAGCCTACCTGTTGGTGTCTGCCACATCATCATCTCCAGGGTTTGGAGATATCTTAGTCTTATTACTTAGTCAAATTAGTTTTGCAAT
>JAKJMR010033078.1:0-10877 GCA_024449315.1 Daboia siamensis
CAAGGACAGGAGCCTCTGTCATAAATTTAATAAGAGGCCCCTGGTGCACTTTTTAGCTCAATTTTTGTGGGGTTAGGGAGGGGGGAGGGTTCACAAAAGGTTTGGTTGGAAACTGGGGGGGTTCCACCAACCATTTCTCAGACCAGGCCTGGGATTGATCGCGCCGTGATGAGGCTTGGGTTGGGTGCCTCCGGGGCCCTGGAGCGGGTGTGGGTTTGCTTATTCCCATGGTGGTAGGGAATGGCAGCAGGTATGCAAACAGAGGGCTGCATCAATATCTGGGAGTGCGTCCCCGCTGTCTCCAAGTGGTGATGTGCTCTGACCCTCTGGTTTCAGCCCACGGTTCAGGGAGCGAGGATGAGCAGCCACCTGAGCTCAGGCTCATGTATTTCAATGCCAGGTCCATAGTTAACAAGGCTCCTCTTATACATGATTTGATCGAGAAGGAGCATGCGGACCTGGCTTGCATTCTGGAGAGCTGGTTGGGCCCAGAGGGCGGTGTCACTCTGGTTGATCTTTGTCCATCGGATTTCCGGGTGCTGCACCAGCCTCGGGGTCAGGATAGGGGCGGAGGAGTGGTGGTAGTCATGAGGGAGACCTTATGTCCGCGGGAGGCCACCGTTGTCCAAATAGTCAGGTGTGAGTCCTCCTCCTGAGATGTGGCCCTAGAGCTCAGTTGGGCTTGCTGCTGGTGTACGTTTTGCCTAGTCGCGCAGCAGCAGCCCTGCCTGAGCTTCTCGACATCCTCTCAGGGTTAGTGATTGAGTTCCCCAAACTTATGGTTTTGGGTGACTTCAATCTACCATCCCTGGGGGGATCATCTGAGTTAGCTTGGGAGTTCATGGCTTCCATGACGGCCATGGACCTGATGCAAGTTATTCAGGGTGCAACTCATGGGGGGGTCACACGCTCAATATGGTTTTCTATCTGGACGGTGGTTAGATGATCTGGGTGGGGGTTCCCCAATTGTCACGCCCCTGTCATGGACCAATCATCATCTCCTGCGGTTGGTCTTCCGTTTTGCCACTCCCCGTTGTGGGGTTGTTGAACCAATAAGATGGTTCCACTCTAGGCGCTTAATGGACACTGAGTGGTTCCAGGCGGTGCTTGGGTTCCCACCTGCCTCCTTTGCTCACAGCTCGGCCGATGCCCTAGTGGAAGCCTGGGGAAAGGCAGCCACGAAGGCACTCGACCCAGTGCAGATCCCAATGGGCTCCATGGTTCTCTATGGACCTCCGGGAGATGAAGCGTCGGAGACGGGGCCTAGAGAACTGTTGGAGATCCAGCCGATCTGAATCCGACCGGTTGTGACTAAGGTCTTTTACGAGATCTTATTTCATGGCGATGAAGACGGCAAGGTCTAATCACTTTGCTGCCCTCATCGCGTCCGCAGATAATCGCCCGGCTGCCCTGTTTAGGGTGACCCGCTCCCTCCTTAATCAGGTGAGGGAGGAGCCCTTGCAGGGTCATGTCGAGGAGTTTAGTCAACATCTGTCAGAAAAAATCGCTTGGATTCAGACCGGTTTGGACTCCGACTGGGCAGAGTCTGACGATGAGGACAAGGGCAGTCTTGTCAATGTTATCTGGGAGGAGTTTGATCCTGTGACTCCTGAAGACGTGGACAGGATCATGAGGAAGCTGAGCTCCACCACGTGTTTATTGGACCCGTGCCCCTCCTGGCTGGTTTATGCAGCCCGGGATGGGACATGAGGCTGGATTCAGGCAGTGATAACTGCTTCCTTGAGTGAGGGTAGTTTTCCCGCCGCCTTGAAGGAGGCGGTGGTGAGACCCCTCCTCAAGAAGCCTTCTCTGGACCCAGCTGTATTAAATAACTTTCGTCCGGTCTCCAACCTTCACTTTCTCGCAAAGGTTGCTGAGAGCGTGGTGGCGCATCAGCTCCCTTTGTTCTTGGAGGAAGCTGATTATCTGGACCTGTACCAATTGGGTTTCAGGCCTGGTTACAGCACGGAGATGGCATTGGTCGCGCTGGTGTATGATCTCTGGCGGGCTTGGGACAGGGGTTGTTCCTCTGTCCTAGTCCTGTTAGACCTCTCAGCGGCTTTTGATACCATCGACCATGGTATCTTGCTGCGGCATCTCAGGGGGTTGGGAATGGGAGGCACAGTTCTTCAGTGGTTCTCCTCCTACCTTCTGGCACGTTCGCAGTCGGTGTTGGCAGGGAGGCAGAGGTTGACCTTGAGGCCTCTCGTTTGTGGAGTCCCTCAGGGATCTGTCCTCTCGCCCCTCCTGTTCAACATCTATATGAAGTCTCTGGGTGAGATCATTCGTGGTTTTGGAGTTGGTTATCATTAGTATGCTGATGATACCCAGCTTTTTATTTCAACCCCAAACCACCTCAGTGATGCCCTCGACGTGATGTCCTGTTGCCTGGAGGCGGTCCAGGTCTGGATAGGGAAGAACAGGCTTCAGCTCAACCCTGACAAGACTGAGTGGCTGTGCATGCCGGCATCCCAGGAAATTCAGATTATTCCATCTCTTACTATGGGGGTGAGTTATTACCCCCTGTAGATAGGGCTTGCAACTTGGGGGTCCTCCTAGATTCACAGCTCCCCTTAGAAGATCACATAGGAGCTGTGACTAGGGGGGCCTTTGCCCAGGTTCGCCTGGTGCACCAGTTGTGGCCCTATCTGGACCGGGATGCCTTGCATACAGTCACTCATGTGCTCGTGACCTCTCGTTTGGACTACTGCAATGCTCTCTACATGGGGCTGCCCTTGAGGACCACTCAGAGGCTTCAACTGGTGCAGAATGCAGCCGCGTGAGTGGTGTAGGGGGTCTCCCGATACTCCCATGTTACATTTCTGCTCTGTGAGCTGCATTGTCTGCCAGTTGCCCTCCAGGTGAGATTCAATGTGCTGGTAATGACCTATAAAGCCCTACATGGCATGGGTCCAGATTACCTACAGCAGCACCTGCTGCCGGCATCAACTTCCCTCCATCCAGTGCGCTCCCACAGAGTGGGCCTCCTCAGGGTGCCTCCAATCAGAGAATGTTGATTGCTGGCCCCCAGGGGGAGGGCGTTCTCTGTGGGTGCACCAGACCTATGGAACCGCTTGCCGGTTGAGCTCCGGATAGCCCCCGACCTTCGCTCCTTCCGACGCGATATAAAAATCTATCTGTTTGAACAATCCGGCCTGGTCTGATGGGTTTGGGGGTTTGGGTTTGGTTTTAGCATAGTTTTAATTACTGTATTATATTGGGCATATTTATTTAATCTTTTTTAACTTTTGTATTTTGTATTTCGATATTTATTGCCTTGTACACCGCCCTGAGTCCTTCGGGAGAAGGGCGGTATAAAAATTTAATAAATAAATAAATAAATAAAATAAATACTTCTCGCCCATATTGCTTTTACTGTATAATAGCAAACTCATTATTATATTTTAAAAAGGCATCTCATCAACATCCATGGCATACAACCCTTCTCCCCCCCAAAAAAGATATGGTACAATCAGATCAGGTGACATTTTTACCTTTTTATTAAAAGCTGGTCTTTAAGCTAAGAAGATCTTTAGGCCAATTTTTCCTACCTGTCAACTTTAAGATGTGTTGACCAATTTGCTAAAATTTGGAAGAAAAAAAACACCATTGCTTTAAGTTTTCCAAACTGGTCTGAAACAATATATTTTTCCTGGCCTGCTGAAACTTTCAATATATTAACCAGACTTTAGGAAGAAGATCTAAATACATCTGTTGAGTAATGGGTTCTTGTAGGCAATGACCAGACTGAACTGATGCAACATGATTTATTGCAAGAATAACAGAACTGAGCTGAACAGACAGACAGGCAGCGACCAATCAGATTCAAAGCTGGTTTTCCTGCTCAAACATGAACTTCAATCTCCTTCCAAAACAGTTGGAGATATATTTAAACAAAAACACATAACGGTCAATATCAATGCATAACAACATCAAGTACCCAGAATGAATTTTGTTCCTAAATCTGTTCTTCAGCCAAATCTGTTCTTCAGCTGGAACAGATTATTGAACCAAATCTGTTTTTTTTAAACTGTGAACTGCTGAAAACAGGTCAGAAGATGTGCAAAGAGAGAAGTCTTCCCTGCTTGCAGTGAGACATGTAGTGTTTCACTCCATGAGAGAAAGACTTTCCTCCCCAGAATGCATCTGCCTTTTTCTTTTTGTGTTTAATTCCATTGCCATTGGCTGTCCGCCATTTTCAGTGCTGCAGGCAGTTTGTTTGTACTTAGGGCTTGTTCATGAGTCAGAGATTCATAACCTGGGAACTTCTGGTATATAATACATATTGTAATATAATGTATTTCTTTCTAGTGACCTTTGTCTGCTCAGTTAGGCTGTGGAAGCTGGCCAAAAGACTGTTAATAAAAAAATACTTGAAATGATCTGATCTAATTAGTTTTACTATACCTATATTATGCAGATATAGAAAAGGTGGCAAGTCAACAATGATATTTGATTTTTTGGGGAGGGTACTCTGTAGACTTTATATCAATCGATGGCTTATTTCATGTTAATTAACATTTAAGCACCAGTTTTACATGTCAGCTTTTCCAGGCTAAACACTACCAAATATGTTTCAGGTTAAAATTCCCCATAAACTTATTTGAATATATTAGGAATTCTACCTTATTTGTATATGTATATATTTAATAATGTTGGCAATGGTTTTAAAATCCTATTAAATATTGTATTAAACATTGCTGATATATTTAATTTATACATTTAAAACCATCAAACCATTTAAATCATTTAAACCATTATGTGATTAAGCAGTACTTGCCTCTTTAGCTTTCTATAGATTTTCTATTGCTACTGCCTTTTAATGATGTCATTTATGTTTCCTGTTGCCTAGATAATAATTCCAAAAGTTTCATAAAAGTGTAGAGGGCTGTAAAAGTCCTGGAAAGTGTCTATATTTTATTTGTCACAGAGTGAACAAAGAGGATACTCCACCAGATTTGTTAAGGTGCAGTATTATCTGTTCTTAGAAGAACCTTTGAAATACTGAGTACATTTACTGGATGACCCAAGAGGTTTTCTGCAGACTTATTATCTGGAGGTCCAGGGATTTTTTTTTTCTTGCTGCATGACATGATTGCTGTTATTCCGACAGGAAAATTACCTTTTTGTCCTGTAAATCTCAGTTGTAATAGAACAGTCTTACAGACACTTCAGTTCTAAAATGACATGGCAAGTGTGATAAGAAAAACAATGAACAAATAAAAAGTTGGAGAGTGAGAGCAAATACCTCTCAAACAAAAGGACAAATTGCTGTGATAACCTGTACTGACACTGAACAATACATCTCATTTGTTGTGTTGATCAGGGAATGTCTCCCACTTTCTGAGCACATTGTCAGGGTTGTGAAAGTATTATGGAAAGAAGTGCTCTCTTTATATTTTTTTGGTTTGCATGGAAATATTATTGAAATACTTAATTTTTAAATATATATGTTTCTCTCTCTCTCTCTCTCTCTCTCTCTCTCTCTCTCACACACACACACACACACACACACAGAGGGAGGAGGGAGAAGGAGGGAGATTACTATGTTATTTATCATACACATGCTCTAATTCCATTCCTCTCCATGCTACCTATGGAAATCTTATTTCTAAAGCTAAAGAAGACCCACAGATATTAATGATAAGGTTTCCTTCCTTCCTTCCTTCCTTCCTTCCTTCCTTCCTTCCTTCCTTCCTTCCTTCCTTCCTTCCTTCCTTCCTTCCTTCCTTCCTTCCTTCCTTCCTTCCAACTGGTGGTTGGTCTTGATACAGCTGGTGATCACTGACAAATAAAATAATTTGGTTGCCCTTTCTTCTCTCATGTATAATTCCAGCAAGGAGCCTCTGTGATAAGTAAATAAGTTTCAAGTGGGTGATCTTCCTCTTCAGTTCATGTCCTTGAATGCTTTGGGATTCACTAAATTTAAGATAGATTTAGGATGACTCATGAATTATTAAATCTTCACCAGTGCAAACATTACTTACCTATTGTATGATCACTAGTTAAGTAAGATTGCTCTTCACTGCAATTTTTATCTTCAACACCCACTAGAGTTATTTTAGTACATATTAGCAATTTAAGCTGCTAGCCATCACCAGGTTTCTTCTGTTTCTTCAATTGTTGAGTTTTGCCCCATTTTACGACCTTTCTTGCCACAGTTGTGAAATGAATCACCGAAGTTGAATTCCCTGAATTTCATTTTTTTCAGTGCAGCAGCTGGATTGCTACTTCAGATTGTTAAAGGCTTTTTCTGTGTCAAGAAATATTTCTTCCTTTTCTTGTATGCTTTCTATTATACTGATAATAAACCTACTGTTTGCCTTGATATTTCCTTTGGAATGTAGCCTATTTGATCAATAGTCATTATATCTGTGAACTGCCCACAGTTGTTTCAATACAAGATGGGGAGAAAATAAATTTAATAATAAAATAATAGTAATTGTAATCATAGTGTAATAATAATAATAAATAATAATGCAATGAGAAAGATGAAAAAGTGGATCACCAAATTTCACAGACTGATTATCTACATTGTCATGATTGAATTGCCAAAATCATACATTAGAAGCTTTGCTAGAAGTTTGGGTCTGAATGTAGTAAAAATCACTGGGAACACCAAGTTGACAAAATTCTTGAAAATGAACAGGTTGAAGATCCTGGGGAACTTTCAGATCCAAACAGACCAGACATCTGGCCCACAACATGCGACATCACTATTGTGGAAAAGAAAAGAAGTCTGGTTGATTTATATTGTAATACCAGGTGATGCCTGAATTGAAGAGAAACAGCTAGAAAAAAATAACAATATATTGTGATTTGTAAATTTAAGTTGAATGATTCTGAAGGAAGAAATCAATGGTTGTACCAATAGTATATTCAGAACTACCTATACAGTATATTCAGATGTTACCTTAACTAGTCTTAGGTGCTTGGTTAGGACTTAGACTGTTAGGTTTTTAGCAGTCCCAGAGTGTGAATCAAACTGAAGATTAAATCTTAAATAATAATATATCTGAAACACATTTCTTCAATCAATTTCAGCTAGTATTGTACAAATGTTGTAATCTGCTTTCAGCAGAAATAATAGTCCATGTTACTGTGATTTCTCATTTCCTCCTGTATAAATAGTTATATCTCTCTCTTTCCATGTTGGTGGTATTGTCTTTGTTTGTCTAATTTCATCCATTGTATTTGTCAATAGTTCTAACAGTTCCTCTTAAAGCTCTTTGTAATATTGGGCCATCAACCCAACTAGAGCTGATTCTTCTCCTAATTTGATTTGATTTATTGCTTTTTTTGTTGACAGTTATAGATGTACGGTATTAATAATTACCTATATTGAACACTGAATTTTTTGATAACTGACTTTTCTGTATATTTGATCATAGCAGTTTCATCAATATTAATCTTAGTTAAAATTATTTTTTCTTTCATCATTTTTTTCATTAATTTGTGAATATAAGCCCCTGAATGACAGTTACCTCTATTCTCCTCCTAATTCTATTTCTCTAACAGACGTTCGTGAAGGAATTGGTGATTTTTCCAAATATTTTGATCACAGGTTATTACAAGAGATTATTTTAAGTTTGTTGAAACCCTAGACACAAATTGGTTTATTGATCAGGTGAAGGCAAATCTAAACATTTTACATTCTCTTTATAGATTTGTGCACTTAAATATACAGTATCAAACAATTTTATTTTATTATGGAAAAATGTACTGTAGTACTGATCTACATGGCATGAGTCTGGTCTACTACAAAGTGCTAACAGCTAATAAGATCAGGATGGCAACATAATGAGGTGAATACAATGGCATATCTGAGTTAAACAACGGGATCTTAGGTTGCAGTTTGTTGAGATATTAATTTCCCTAGTTTCCCCCTTCTCCCCAAATCTGAATTATGTTTAAGTGTTATATAGCTGAGTGAGCAGTTTATTTTATTTTGAATAAGTACCTTTAAAAAGGGGGGCAGTTTACTTGTCCCACCACTATTTTCTCCTTTAGTTGCATTTTCAAGTGTCTAATTGATTTGTAGCTCATTTTAGCACTTTAGTTTCCCTGGAAAATTTATTTAGCTAAGCGACTTTTAGTTTGACCTCCAAAATTCTACTTCTCTTTGTATTATAATCTTCTAGTTTGGTTTTAGATCCCATAGGCTTGCTAATAGCTTGGTTTAGAAATATTTCTATCTGGAAAAAGTGGGATATATAAGGCAAGATTAAGCAAATTTATGTATATTTTCCAGTCAACAGTAGATATATTTTTCAAATGTACAGTAAGTCTCAAGCAATTCTGTGCTCAAGGATGCAATCTTCAGAAAAGGTTATAATTGTATAGGTCAGCCAGATTTAATTAGCAAACATATATCCTAATTAATGTCTATAAAGTTCCTAGGGTTACTTCTCTTACAAAAATGAGCACACATCAATTTGTATTTTCCAAAACATGACAGCATTTTATGCAACCTTCATGTTTTTGTACCAATGTTCGGTATCTAAAATAAACTAGACTTTCTCTGATCCTTAAATTTTCAATAAAGAGTTCAGAATCCTACGTTATTTCCCCTCTTCGGTTTTGAAGAGGGAAAATGAATACAAACATTATTATCCATCAAGATGCTTAATTAATAAAATGACTCTGTGGGATCAAATGTGTAGACTGCTGTTCATAAAAGTTTATCTCATGGAAAACAGTTCTTTAGAAAGAATGGGGGAAAAGCTCTGAAAACAGTTCATGCAGATACACCTGGAGAGGGGAAAAAAGCTTTTGCAACCACAATATGAGCAGTAAAATAACATGTTGACTGCTATTATTATAATTAGTCACATGTTGGCATTCTGTAGGTAAGGATAGAGAAGGCAGGTACAATCCTCTAATCCCGTGGTGGCAAATCTATGGCACGCGTGCTACTGGTGGCACGCAGAGCCCTCTCTGTGGGCACGCATGTTGTTTCATACTGGCCCCCTATAAAATCAGTGTATTTTGTAGGTTTTCAGTAAGACTACAGTAATATTTGGTGACTGCTCTCAATTGAAATCTAATGAACAAAAAATTGAAACTATAAGTTGTGTTAAATCCAGTGAAGCTTTATTTGAAGAACATGATATATAACCAAGCTATTAGTGAACAAAGAGGTTTTGTAATATACAACTATGAATAAACAAATGAAAACAAATTGGCTGAAGTTAAATAAAAAACAAACTCTCCCACATCTAGATTTATTGGATATTATTTTTAAAAAATCCAGTTTTGAGCCAAGGCTATTAAACAATCCTAAGTATTCTACATGAAGGTCAGACCACCACAAAGATGTAACAAAGTAAGTTAAAATCCAGTAAGCAACATATTCTTCAGTGCATTCAGAAGGATTCCAGGTAAAATATTGTCCAACTGATTTGGTGAGAATCAGGGTTTCCAAATAAGCAGTTGCTAATTTTATTTCCATCTATCTATTTGGCAGGATGTAAACATTGTATGTCCCAGATGGTTGATCCTCTCCCTGATTAGCTTGGAGCTGTGGCCCATTACTCCTATAGGACCTGATCTTGTAAACCCACAGTCAGATTCTGATCAGCCTGCTGACCCTGCATTTACTTTTGGGGGATAAAGTTCTGTAATTCTATTTCACACTCCACATTATCTGACTCCAGGAGAAACCTCCTTCTACATGTATATACGTTCAGCCATTACTGCTTATGGGTATGGAGTAAGACATTCTGGAGAACTTTCTAGGAAAATCTTTGTTCTGGAATGCCTAGACATTTTGTTAAAATGGGCATAACATTAGCGAAATGGATGCCTGTATACTAGAAATAGTACAGTGCATGGTCTATGATTCTATTTCACTCATTTCACAAGAACAGATATACTGAAAAGTGTGTTAATGTACTGTATCTGCCCTTCAGGAGACACAAAGACAAGACATTAAATGTAAAAGCTCTTTATTTGTTCAGGGATAACAGATTGAAAAGGTAACTGGCTTGTCCTGCAACCATCAAGCCTGGCAAGAAAGAGCAGCATAATACAAATCTCTTTGAAGTTCTGTGCCCCATGCTAATTTAGCTCTAACAAAACATAACGATGCTAAAGAGTGGGGGCATATCCATAAAGCTACTGTTGTTGTTTTTTTCCCTATGTATTTCTTCCACAAGGATTGGAAGCTATCAGATAATATTAAAAGCCTTAAGTCACCTGAGAAGAATGCTAAATTAAGCCAGAAATTGTATGAAACCAATCCTATCTCCAGGTATATACCTACATTTAATACCTATAGAGAGCTTGCAAAGGTGGCTTTTCAACATTTTCACTGAACCATTTTTTAATGAACTGCATTTTTAATAAAAGGGCCCTGTAAAAGAGTTGTACAATGTTATAGCGTTGTTTTTTTTTCTCATTCTGAATGAGATATGGTGATTTATAGTAGAATGAAAACATTAAGAAATTGTTCAGGCAGTTCCATTAGGTTATCCACCCTCCCTTGGACTTATTTTGAGCCAGTTCCACAAAAACTATCTACAGATACCCCCAGTAGGTAGAAACTGTGTGGTTGGGAGGAACCATCTCCAGTTCAATTTTATCAAGAGTAACTGGCCATGAATTTAAATAACCTTAAAGGGGAAAAATGCCTTCTTTTAAAATAAATAAGATATGAAATGTTAAACCCAAACCTAGTTGTATCAGAAAAAAGCCATAAGAATATTTTAGCAGAAAATTAGAAACTACTTAAAATTTATACAGTCTATGGAATGGCTTCAACATATTAATTTGCTGAAAGTAAACCTGAAGGTCACAAGTGGGATAAAAAATGAAGTGTGTGTGTGTGTGGATAGATAGATAGATAGATAGATAGATAGATAGATAGATAGATAGAT